>CAUYSK010073192.1:0-12174 GCA_963575035.1 Avahi laniger
CCAATTAATTTCTATTTTTGGTAGAGACGGGGTCTCGCTCTTGCTCAGGCTGGTCTCGAACTCCTGAGCTCAGAACGATCCGCCCACCTCGGCCTCCCAGAGTGCTAGGATTACAGGCGTGAGCCACCGCGCCCGGCCCCACACAATGTTTTTGAAGTTCATCTACAGTGTAGTATGTATCAGTATTTCATTCTTTTTTATGGATGAATAATATTTCACTGTATGAATATGCTTCTCTTTTTTTGTCCATTCATTGGTAAATGGACATTTGAGTTGTTTCCCCCCTTTTGGTTATTGTCAATAGTGCTTCCATGAACACTCATGTACAAGTATTTGTTTGAACACCTGTTTTTGATTCTTTGGGGTATATACCTAGGAGTGGAACTGCTGGGGCATATGGTAACTCTACGTTTAACTGTTTGAGGAACGGCCAAATTGTTTTCCACAGCAGCTGCACCATTTTACATTCCCATCAGCAATGTACGAGGATTCCAGTTTCTCCACATACTTGCCAATGCTTGTTATTTTTCATTTTTTAAAAATTATAGCCATCTTTGTCAGTATAAGGTGGTATCTCATTGTGGTTTTCATTTGCATTTCCCTAATGACTAAGGATGTTGAGAATATTTTTAATGTCCCTGTTAGCCATTTGTTCATCTTCCTTGGTAATAAACTTTTTTTTTTTTTTTTTTTGAGACAAAGTCTCACTCTGTTGCCCAGGCTAGAGTGCCGTGGCATCAGCCTAGCTCACAGCAACCTCAAACTCCTGGGCTCAAGCAATCCTCCTGTCTCAGCCTCCCGAGGAGCTGGGACTACAGGCATGCATCACCATGCCCGGCTAATTTTTTCTATATATTTTTAGTTGTCCAGCTAATTTCCTTCTATTTTTTTTTTTTATAGAGACGGGGTCTCGCTCTTACTCAGGCTGGTCTCAAACTCCTGAGCTCAAATGATCTTCCCGCCTCGGCCTCCCAGAGTGCTAGGATTACAGGCGTGAGCCACCTCACCCAGCTGGTAATAAACTTTTTATTGAAGTACACAGAAAAGTGCATGAATCAAAAACAAATGAATTTCACAAATTGAATACGCCTGTGTAAACTGAATCCAGAAAAAGGAACAGAATATTACCAGTAACCCAGAAGCTCTCTTCCAGTCACTGTCTTTCCAAAGAAACCAGTATCTTCATTTCTAACATTAGAGATTAGCTTTGCCTGTTTTTAAATCCTATGATATGTGCTTTTTGTGTCTTGGCTTTTTGCTCAATTTTGTTTGTGAAATTCACCCCTACTGTTAAGTGTAGTTGTAGATAGCTTATTTTCATTGCTGTATAGCATTCCATTGTATAAATATATTTCTATTGCTGACTGGCATTATATGAGGTCATTTTTTTAAAACTGTAAATCAGATCATCTCATTTTTTTGCTTAAATCCCTCCAACAGCTTTCACTGCACTTAGGTTAAAATCTACTTTATATACCCTGGTTTGCAAAGCCTTATAAGACCTGTCCCTTCCCACTTTCCTAACCTTACCGCCAACCATTTCTTCCTCTCCCACTTCCCTCCAGCCTTCTTTCTGGCTGCCACTGAACAAGACGAACTTGTCTCCACCTTTGGGATTTTGCCCTAACCTTTCTTTCTGCTTGGAATGCTCTTCCCCCTGCTCTCCACATGGCTGGCACCTCCTGTTCAGATTGCAGCTTAAAGTCTCAGAAAGGACTTACCCAACCAACTTAGTCACTGTAACACATTATTACTCCAATTCTCTGCACAGGACTTATAACCGTTTAATATTTTTTCGTGATTTTTTATTATTTACATATCTTCCCCTTTTAGACTTTCATGTCTATCTTGCACTATTCTATCTCCAGTGTCTAGAATGGTGCTTGTTCATTGTGAGCTCCTACCATTTAAGGAATAAACAAATAAGTAACAAGGATATTGTTACTACAACTTCTCTGGGCCCCTTCCCACTACCTACAATCAAAGAGTACTCTTTCAATCATATCATAATCAACTAGATTACTTATTAAAATGCAGAATTTTTTTTTTAGAGACAGGGTCTCTCTATGTTGCCTAGGTGGCTTGCAGGGGAAAGGCCATACTGCCCAACAGTGAGTTTTCTACACTAATTAAAATAATAATTAGGCCGCGGGCAGTGGCTCACGCCTGTAATCCTAGCACTCTGGGGTCCAAGGTGGGAGGATTGCTCGAGCTCAGGAGTTTGAGACCAGCCTGAGCAAGAGCGAGACCCCATCTCTACTAAAAATAGAAAGAAATTAGCTGGACAACTAAAAAAATATGTATATATAGAAAAAATTAGCTGGGCATGGTGGCGCATGCCTGTAGTCCCAGCTACTGGGGAGGCTGAGGCAAAAGGATTGCTTGAGCCCGGGAGTTTGAGGTTACTGTGAGCTAGGCTGACGCCACGGCACTCGAGCCCGGGCAACAGAGCAAGACTCTTGTCTCAAAAAAGATAATAATAAGTATATCCCAAGGAGAGGGAGGGGGTCTGTAGGTTGGCGGTTATATTCTCAACAACACAACCAAACAGCAAGTTCTGGGAAGCAGTTCATAAGCCTAATTTGCGACGTCAGTTCTAACAAACTACTCTTTCTTCATCGAACCTACTTTCTGGTTCCTCAGTCCTTAGAGTGGGTGGAATAGTGAAAGCCCACGTGGGGCGAACGGATTCCTGTTTCTGATCAGATTTCTCCCGGCTCCTAGAAACGCTGTCTTCGCAGTGTCTGGCTGTGGGTCGTTCTGTGACTGTGGATCGACCTCGAAAGAGGGAAAAGGGGGAGCTGGCAGCGAGGAGGTGCTGGGGGGCCAGGCCGTTGCCGGCGCTCAACCTGAGCAGTTCGGACGCCGTGTTAGCACGGAACCTACCCCCTTGCGGGCACCCTGGGCTGCCTCCTCCAGTTCCCCAGGCTCGGATGGAGGGACGCCCGGGACCGGCGGCGGCTATGCCCTCGCGGGGCAGCGGTGACCGGACCCACCTGCACACTCACCTCCACCGCCCCCGACTGCCCGGCCGGCGCGGCTCCGCGTTCGCACGGACGACTCACCGGCTCCGAGCGGCAGCGGCAGCAGCAGCAGCAGCAGCAGCAGCAACAGGACCGCGGGCGGCGGCGACCGCGGGCTCGGGGGGCGCTCCATGGCGTGGCGTGGGCGCCCCTGGCTCCTCAGCTGGAGCTCTGCGAGCGCGGCTCCCTCGGCCGGCGCCGCCCGCGCTCTCCCACCGGGGTCCTGGCGCCGCCCCCCCACCCCGGAGCGCGCGTCCGCCCCGCCCGCCTCGGGCCCTGCCCCAGGAGGGCGGCGGGCGCGGGGCAGGGCACGCGTCCCGGGAGCCGCCGGGCTTCCGTGTGGAAAAGGGTGCTTTTCCCGAGTCTGCCCACCTGCTGTCTGCTGCCGGCTGCGCTTATTAGCAAGACATTGTGGAAGCTGCCGCTGGAGACTCGCCATCCGGGGGCCCCAGATAGTTCTCAAAACGAAACAAAAAACCCGCTTTTCCTCACTTTCCGGAAACCCCCTTCCCAAAACACCAAAGAACAGCAGCAATCACCACAAATGAAATTGTGCAACAAAGCTGGAACAAATCAGCACAAAGGCACTTGCATTTCTAGCACGTTTTTCTCTTAGAAGTTGCACATGTGTGATCTCATTTTCCTCTCCTAAGTGTCTTCAAGAGTAAGAGCGGGTGGTTGTTATTAACCTGAAGACTCTGCAAATACGGGTCGCAGACAAATGAAACGACTTTGCTAGGGGAGCAGACTTGGGCCACATCCCAGGAGCTTTACCAGTTTACCAGACTAGACTCGAAATTCAGCCCCTTTGGTGTCTTGAGGGAGGATGGAAAGATTAAATTTCCCTCAGATTAAACAGCAGAGATTTCCCTGGACCAGAGATCACTGAGGAAGGCGACTGGAGAGACCATTTAGGAGCCCCATCATTTTCAGATGATGAAAGCATCTCAGGAGAGCAAGCTACTTACTCTATGGGATGAAACACAGGTAGAAACTACAGCTGTGCCCAGAACCCAGGATGTCTACCCATAATGATAAGGGAGTTTAATAGGCCTAGGTCTGGGCCTGATTCCCACCAGATCCCAGGGTAAAGACAGAGGCTTGGAAGAAAGAAAATTGAGCAGTACATAGAAAGAGAGAAAGAGAAGAGGGTGATGAAAGTGGAGGGTTTCACCCCCTAACCCTCCAACAGGCCCCCTCCCTCCTGCCACAGCCAGCCTGGCAGAGGGCCAGGAGGGAGGGTATTGAGAAGCAGCGCAGTATAAACCTCTGAGATTTATTGGCTGCTGCTTCTGAATATGGCCATCCTGCTGTGGCCTCTGGGGGGCATTTGCCGATGTAATCAGCCCAGAAAGAGAGTCATTCCAGCTGGGGTGTAAATCACCCTTCACAAAGCTAGGAGAGAGAGACATGTGGCCCTAGATAAGGAAGGAGAATGATGTGGCCTCTGTGCCCTTCCCTCCCTTCTCCTGCCCAGGGGGAGCCGGTTCCTGAGCTGTAATGCACTTTAAATGGAGTTCATGCTTTGTTCTAATCTGTATCTGCCCTGCCAGGTTTACAGCAGAGCTGTGAAAGTGAACATCTGGCTACTCAGCTTTTGTGCAGGGCCTGTTTTCCCCCAACTCCACCCTACCTCTGTGGACCTCTACCAAGGCCTCCTTTCCATTAAGGCTAGGAAACCTGTAGCTGGGGAACTGACAGCCCCACTCTGGCTATAGTTTCAAAAAGGAATTTATAAAGCAAAATGTAACAATTTTAGGTGGAAAGGGCTGAGACCCACAGACCAATAAAGATGTGAGGTGCAGCTGAGCAAGGTGACATGTACCTGTAGTCTGAGCTACTTGGGAGGCTGAGACAGGAGGATCCCTTGAGCCCGGGAGTTCACGGCCGAAGTGAGCCATGATGGCACCTGTGAACAGCCACTGCACTCCAACCCGGGCCACACAGAGAGATCCTAGCTCGAAAGAAAGAAGGAAAGGAAGGAAGGAAGGAAAGAAGGAAGGAAGAAAGAAAGAAAAAGAGATGGGATGGTCAAAAGGTATCATCTCTGCCCTCTCCCTCTTCCAGCAACCAAGCTAAATCAAGTTTGGAGTAAAAGGGGTGTTGGGAAAGGGCATTTGCTCAGAGTGCTTATTCAAAGTGTCTATTCAGTGCTATCCTCATGGAATGGACCAAGGATGCAAGAACAGGCTCAGGCTGCTGGGCTGGGAGCAATCCCCAATTCCACCTGTAAGAGGCCAGCCTTTTTGTGAGAGAAAAACGAAGTGCCTGGAGCATATTTCTGTCTGGCCACTGGGGTGGAAAGCCTGACATCACTGGGCCTTTAATGAGGATTGGTAACCAAGGCTAGGGGAGAGTTGAGGAAGCCTCTGCAAATAAATATGACTCCAAGACTAATATTGACAGCCCTCTAGCACACCCTCTCCCCACCAACCGTATTCTCTGAGACTGCCAACACCTGCTAGATAAGCAGCATTGCCGTTGGGAACCTTGCGGATAAAGACAAATGAGCCAGTCCTTTCTACACAGATGATGTTACTCAGCCATCATTCAATTCAATAATGTCTTTTGAGACTGATTATAGGCCCAGCTTTGTGCTAGGTGCAAAATGATTAAGACACAAACTCTGCCTGTGGAGGGCCTTACAATTCTCTAATTGGGGCACAAAGGTCCAAAGTCTCCGTATCTTATTCCACTTTCATTTGTAATCTTGATTTCTCCTCTTATGATCAGGCTATATGGAGTCTATCTTCTCTCAAGTCCTCTCCCCTTGTTGAGCTTTAACTCCTGCTGCTCTCCTAATCCAGGATGTTAGCAGTACAATGAATAGCTAAGACCACAAGCTTTACAGACTGCTTGGGTTCAAATGCCATTTCCAACATTTGCTGGGTGACCTTGGGCAAGTCGCTTAATTTTTCTATGCTTCCATTTCTTCATCTGTAAAATTAAGGATAATAGTACTACTTCATATAACAGTTGTGAGGATAAAGCAGGTATATATGGGGTAAAGGGTTTAACGTTATGCCTGGCACATAGCAAGCACTGAATAATATTACCCCTGGTGGCATACAGGTGTTATTCTGTGAACTTGGCCAGCCCCCACCACCAACCTGCTGATTTGGGACCGGAGGCTACAGTATTTCTTCCTTTTGCTGAATATACTAGTAAGCCAGAGTGCTTGTAGGGATGGGAACAAAGACAACCGTTTTCTGCCCTATCAGTTTCTTTTCTTTTCTTTTTTTTAGAAACAGAGTCTTGCTCTGTTGCCCATGCTGGAGTACAGCAAGCCCGAGCAACCCTCAAGGCCCCAAATTCTCAAGAACCTGCAATTGAGGCTCTTACAGATTTAATACCCAATACAGTGCCAACCCTAGAAAGGCACACGGTTCTCTGATGAAGATTTGGTAATAGCAAAATCCATAAAGAGAATGTGGAGCCACACTGTCTTGGTTCAAATCGCAATTCCACCATTTATTAGCTGTGTGATCTTAAACAAGTTACTTAATCCCTCTGTTCTTTATTTATCTGCATACAGAAATGCACATGACTGCTTGTCTCACAGGGCTGCTGCAAAAATTAAATTAGTTTATACACATAAAATGAGTTTAGGAAAAGTCAGGTATACACCTGAAAAGTGTTAGCTACTATTATTATTCCTGAAAATTCCATGAATCAATTCACATGGTCCCTGTACAGTGGAGGATATTACAAGAAATCATTAGGGAAAATGTTGCCTTTTGGGCAAATACAATTTTTCACAAAGTAGATAACTAAGTAAGCCTAGTTTGTTTTGCAACTCAGAATTTCCACTTAATAAGATAACTGACATGGACACAGGCACATCAGTCTCTTCTCAGGTTGGGGCTTGGTTCTACCTCTTGGGGGAAAATTATCAGGAAATAATCCATTAGGGTAGGCAGTGAGTCAGGACCCCTCCTCACACTTGGAAGAGGAGATGCTTCAAGCAGTTTCCTCCTCAGGCTACTAGGAATTCCTGAGTGGAGGAGGGACAAGGAGGATGTGGGTATATGTGTGGGTGGGATGGGGGAACAGCATCTTTCCCTCAGTCATCTTCACCCAGTGTAGCAGCAGCTTTTCTCTCCGTATTCCCCCAAGCCCTTCTGGGCTCTGAGCTGAAGGACTTAGGGAGGAGGCCAGGGAGGTAGCTTCCCTCTTGACAGGCAGGCAGGAGCCAGGAACAGAGGCTGCAGCCTTCAGCTGGCTGGCTTGAAGAGTACAGCAGTGCCCTCTGCTGTGAGGCACGCACGCGCCACTCCAGGGCAAGAGCACGTGCAAACCTTGCAGGAAAAAAAAAATCAGTCCAGCCACTCAGGCACATGCGTGGGCCGCCCTATAGCGACAACCCTCCCCTCCCACTCACTTTAAAAAAGCCTCCCTGCTCCGGAATCTGGGAGGATGTTATTTTTCTCTCTATTCTATCTCAGCCTAGGCTTCAGAGGATTTCGTCCTTTTCTAGTTCTGGGCTATCAGTAAGCACGACTCGGTTAATGCCAGAGAACGACAATATTCAGTCAATTCTACTGCCACCCAAGGCCAAGTAGGGCTGTACCTCACTGCAGAAAAAAGCCTACTCACCTTAAAGCGCTCTAAGAAAGAAAAGCTGGGATATTGCTAAAGAATGCAGTTTAAAAGATCTTCCTGGGTGGGCGGTGGCTCACACCTGTAATCCTAGCACTCTGGGAAGTCAAGGTGGGAGAATTGCTTGAGGTCAGGAGTTGGAGACCAGCCTGAGCAAGAGCGAGACCCCCGTCTTTACTAAAAATAGAAAAAAAAATTACCTAGAAAAAATTAGCCGGGCATGGTGGCACATATCTGTAGTCCCAGCTACTTGGGAGGCTGAGGCAGGATTGCTTGAGCCCAGGAGTTAGTGGTTGCTGTGAGCTAGGCTGACACTCTGACTCAAAAAATAATAAATAAAATAAAAATTAAAAGGTCTTCCTGAAGTCTATCAGATCTTGCTTTGTACTTTTATTTTCTTTTATTCCTATTTTCCTAGATCACAAACCTCTTCTTCCAACCATCCTGAATCCCAAACTTGTCTTTGTGAGATGTGAAATGGAGTGGAGAAAAGAGTTTGGGAAATGGAGAAGTCAAAACCCCACTGAGGCTATAGACAAGGAACATATCGAGCCCAACTCAGATCTGTCATCTGCCTTAAAGAATGCCAATCATCTTGGTTTTCTAAGCCTAGGTACCACGTGGTGCTGAATCTGCCGTGTACTTTTAGATAACTCATACCAGGGAATGGTCTAGAAAAGTAAAGCCTAGGATATTGCTGAAGAAACAGTTTGGAAGGTTTTCCTTAATTCTAGAGTAGTGGTTCTCAGCCTTAGCTAACATGCATCAGAATCAACTGAAAAGATCTTGCAGATGTTTTTTGTATATATATATAAAAAAGAATCAACTGAAAAAGGAGATTTTCAAAAACCCAGATTTCTGAGCCCTAACCTCAGAGGTTCTAATTTAGTAGGTCTGGAGTGGGGCCTGGAAATTTGCACTTCAAGCAAGTTCAGATGATGCTGACGGTCTAGGGCCCAAACTTTGAGTATTACTGGTTTAGAGAAAAGCACCTTGGCCTCTGCTATGAATAAAGACAGCTACACATTTTTGTCTGAAGGAGTTTAATTTGGTGATCACCTGCCTATACAGATCTAGGAGCAGGCTGGGCTCACAATCACACCTCTCATTTTGTAGTGTTTATTTTCCCATTTTAAAAAAGGGAAAGGGAGAAGCAAAGGAAAATACAGAGAAAGAAGTGGGCAACTCTCTTGCATAGCCAGAAGCCCAGAGACAGAAACAGTTGGCTGGCTTGTGAGAAGACATGAGTAGCTGGGAAGAGGAATACAAGAGCTCCCTGAAATAACACAAATCTAAATGCAACTCAAGGCTACAGCCTTACAAAACCAGCTCCAGGACTCAGCCACCACCCACCGGGGTTCAGCTCTACTGAAACCTAACCTATCCCCAGGAATGGGATTTCAGCAGTTCAGTAGCCCGTTGTTTTGCAGATATCTTTTTAACAATCTTGGGTTTAGCCATCCAGAAGAGGGCCTGTTTCTGCTCAGAATTTCTGTGGTGTCTTTTGGTGACTCCCTAGCAGCCAGTGGCTGGTCTGTCATCACTGGCTCTCCTCCTTCACCAGGAGAGCAATTTGCTCCCGCAGCTGCCGCTCCCCTTCCTGCACTGTGTTCAGGCTTCCACACCTCAGGAGCTCAGCCTTGTGGTCCTGGTGATGCATAGGGCAGTAACTCTGCGGTTCACATAGCCCCTGAAAGGTAGGGGACAGAGCAAGGGATCCTCTAGACCCTGGAACTCTGCCTAGTAAGCATAACAGAGACGCTGTTGCTGGCCGTTGCTAAAAAGGAGCAGGGTTTCCTCTCAGAGTGCTTCGCAGGCTCTGCGAGTTGCATGCTAAGTTGGCTCCCCCACCACAAGTCTAGGCTCCCCCCTTTACCCCCCCTTTACCATATATTCTGGAAAGAAGTGTCTGTAGCCCCCTTTAAGGATATACAGCTCTGGGTAGTACAGTGCAGGATACTTGTTCAGAGCCCTGTCCTCTTCTCGCAGAGAGCGGCACCTTTAGAGAAAACCCAGAGATGAGTGGGGTGGAAAGAAGAGAGCTGGGATCCCATGGGCCATTCGCTGGGGAGGGGGAGGAAGAAGAGACTATTGCTAACCCCACACAAGACCTTCTGATCTCACTGTGTTTGCACAATGAGGTCCAAGTAGCACTACTTTTCCTCTTTTCCTTCACTGGGGCTTCGTTCCCGATCCCTTCTCCTTTATTGCTCCAAACTTTTGAATTATAGAAACATGTTCCTTCAACCTCCCTAACATTCTTCAAACTGTAGTGGAGAACATTCACTCAGTCAGTCTCTGTCTGAACTGGTCTGGGAGTCTAACTCAAGATCCATTTCCATCACTTGCCCTAGCTCATGTAGACTCACATCCGGGGACCCCTCTCTGAGGAGAATTCACAGTGGAACACGATGATTATTCTCTTCTGGGTGTCCACAGGGACAATGGGCTTCTTCAGAAAGAAGTTATACAGTTCCTCTTGACTATACAAGTTTAAGGCTCCCTGTAGAAGAAGATTTTTAACAAATATTTCATCAGAGCTTATAGACAGTGCCAATACTTAGAAATGACTGGAATACCAACCTGGTACATTTGGGCCAGAGAAGCTAGACTATAAACACTTTCTGGGCAGGGACCTAAGTACATCTCTATATCCACCCCTGGGGCCTGGTATAGAGCTAGGTATGTAGTATTGTTCTATGAACAATAAATGTTTATAGAACTGAACCACCAGAAGTTTAGGGGTTATTGCAAGGAACATCCATGAGCAGTAAGTGTTTACAAAGTGCTTCTTAGTCTTTGGATTAATATTTTTATTACTAGGTAGGAGCCCTTGGCCCCTACCTAGAGGGAGATTGGTCTAGGAGGGAAAGGGGAAGTAAGTTGTTTAAGGTAGGTATACAGAATTAAAACAGGAATGAGGATTTCAGCTTTGATGTGCTCCAAATGTATAATCTCTGCCTTGGTTCTAGCATTCATAGGACTCTCTGTCCATAGACTTTTCTAAATAAAAAGCTATCTCCAGCCCCTTCCCCCCTACGAATGTCTATAATGCACTCTTACTTGGATGTGTCCACCCAGGTACTCATATGGATAGCGGCAATCAATGATATAAAACTTCTCAATCAGATCGTGGAACTTCCCCAACAGTAAGGCAGCCACCTGCACAGAAAGAATGAGCACCTTGCTCACTGCCACTCTGAGAGAGAGAAGAGTCAATGATACAGTTCCTTCTGTGCACATTCCCATTAGTCACACAAAATTCTGCTCTATGCCAGCCTCCAAAGTCGTCCTGTATTTGAAATGTGACAATGTTCAGCCCCACCCCACTCTAAATAGGAAGTGGCCTTTTTAGAGAACAAAAATAGCTGGCACTGCCGGGACACCAAGGAAGACCATATTCAGGCTACACATCTGGGGGCAGGCATGGCTGGAATCAGCCTCTCAGGAGATATCCTAGGACTTCTACAGGGGCAGAGATAGCAGCTAGAGATCTCGATTTTGTAGGAAGAGATGGGAAACAGTTCCCCACTTGCCATAAAGGAAGAAAGCAAGTTTTCCAGAAAAGGATATGGAAGGAAAAGGTTGATTCCTAAAGGGGGAAACTTAAACTAAGCTCAGTAGTGTAAGTTAGTTCGGTCTTTCTGGAGGGAACTTTGTATATACATATAAAAATAAATGCAATTACACTTTGACTCAGCAATTTCTTTTCTAACATCTTAAGTAAACAGAAAAGTACACAAAGATGTAGGCACAATGCTATTCATCTTAGCATTGTTTTAGGTTATAAAAATATTAGAAGCTGGGTGCAGTGGCTCACACCTATAATTCTAGCACTTTGGGAGGCTGAGATGGGAGGATCACTTGAGGCCAGGAGTTCGAGAACAGCCTGAGCAAAGTGGCAAGAACTGTCTCTACAAAAAATAGAAAAATCAGCCAAGCTGATGGCATGCGCATGTAGTCTCCATCTACTCAGAAGGCTGCTTGAGGCCAGGCGTAGTAGCTCTCGCCTGTAATCCTAGCACTCTGGGACGCCGAGGCAGGAGGATTGCTCGAGGTCAGGAGTTCAAGACCAGCCTGAGCAAGAGTGAGACCCTGTATCTACTAAAAATAGAAAGAAATTAGCTGGACAACTAAAAATATATATAGAAAAAATTAGCTGGGCATGGTGGCACATGCCTGTAGTCCCAGCTACTCGGGAGGCTGAGGCAGAAGGATTGCTTAAGCCCAGGAGTTTGAGGTTGCTGTGAGTGAGGCTGATGTCATGGCACTCTAGCCCAAGCAACAGAGTGAGATTCTGTCTCCAGAAAAAAAAAAAAGAAGGTTGCTTGAGTCCAGGAGTGTGAGGTTGCAGTGAGCTATGATGATGCCACTGCACTCTAGCCCTGGCAACAGAGTGAGACCCTGTCTCAAAAAAAAAAAAGAAAAAAAAGAAATAATTTAAATATTCACTAATAGAGTTTGGGGAAATAAATTATACATGTCAGTAGAACAGAATATCATATAGCTAGTAAAATGATAATGTAGATATCTAGATATCTTATTATTGGTA
>CAUYSK010073195.1:0-14443 GCA_963575035.1 Avahi laniger
TGTCTGTTAAGGTCTTTTGCCAATTGAAGAATTGAGTTGTTTGTTTTCTAATTGCTGAGTTTTAGGAGTTCTTTGTATATTTTGGATAGCTGTCCTTTGTCAGATTTTTTTTTTTTTTGAGACACAGTCTTGCTCTGTTGCTCAAGGTAAAGTGCAGTGGCATCATCATAGCTCACTGCAACCTCAAACTCCTGGGCTCAAATGATCCTCCTGCTTCAGCCTCCTGAGTAGTTGGGACTACAGATGCATACCATGACACTTGGCTACTTTTTTCTATTTTTAGTAGAGATGGGGGTCTCGCTCTTGCTCAAGCTGGTCTCAAGCTCCTAACCTCAAGTGATCCTCCTGCCTCGGCCTCCCAGAGTGCTAGCAGATGTGCCTTTTGTAAACATTTTCTACCAGTTTTGGCTTGTCTTCTCATTCTCTTGACATTGTCTTTCAGTGTCATTGCTTTTTAATTCATCACTTTAAAACTCTATAGAAGTATTTTAAACTTTATTTTTAAAAGCTTAACCCATTTTTTCCCTTGTCCTTGAGTAGGTCTTCTGGTCTCTGCATTCTCTCCTCCTATACCTACTGAATCACAGCTTGATTCAGTGAATAAACATTTAGTGAGCACCTACTGTATGCCAGTTCCTGTGGATACTGTGGATATAGTATTGAACAAGACAGGTAAGATCCGTGCTCTCTTGAGTCTGCCTGAAGGGTCATATCTACTACATACACAGAAATTTAAAAAGAAATACATGCTTGTTATTTAAAACAAGAACAAAATGAAAGTGCATAAAGTTGGATGTGGCTGTTCACCCTATTCCCACTCCCCTGTAGTCTCTATAATTAACAGGTTGAGGTGCAGAATTTGATGGTAGCCTTGGCTAAACCACATCCGTGTGACATGGAGGGCTCAGGTTGTGGCAGACCTGGCTAAAGCATTTTTAGATAGAAATTGGCCCTGATTGGGGTATAAAAGCCAAGTCGAAGTATCCCTGGTCTAAAAACTTCTGCTTTCAATAGGCCTGCCTGATTGTTGCCTGCCGACCTTGGAAGTACTGGAGTTACATTTCCCAATGTATGCTCCTTGGAACCCTGACTAGGATACTGTTATGAAAGAAAAGATTCCATAGTCAAAGGAATTTGAGAAACACCCTCTACTGTAGTCCCTTCCTGGGGACTCATTATGCATATCAAAACATTAAAGCTCTGAGAAGTCCTACAATCACATATCCTGTTTATTCCAGTGTTCCCAAATTATTTAATCACAATATCTTTGTTCCATGGAACTCTAGTAACACCTTGCTGATCTCAAGTTCTGTGGAACATACCCAGGGAACTCGGGAGCTTGTGCTAGTCCATCTGGGTGAGGGTCTGGCACCAAGAGGTCAAGCAGGAAAGTAAGCAAGTAAGCAAAGTGATCTGGATCGGTGACTCGGTGACACAGTGTCCTGTGCGAATGTACTGTGAATACAGCATTTCTCCAGGGCTTTTTGGGTCTTGCCAGGGTGAGGAGAAGGCCCCCGAGGAAGTGAGCTTCCCCCGATAATCCTTGCAGCAGGTGGCCGATGACGTAGACCACCCTCACTGCGCATGCAAGGGCATTCCATATTCAGCACCTTTGTTTGCTTAACCCAGTAACCAGGGTGGGCTCCAGGCTTTTGTAGACATAAGCATGGTTTGAACTCTAAATTTCACACTTTCTAGAAATCCAAAGTACTCCTCAGAATTTCCACCCTTTTCCTGGACACCACGCCTTCCTGTTATCTCTGACTTCAGCTCCTGTTCCCACAGATGCCGACCCTGTTCCCTCATTCAGATGATGAATGTTGGCCCTCGAGATTTCTGCAAAGGGAACTGCTCGCACCAAGGGTGTGGTATAGGGGAGCCTCTTCTGAAGAGGAGCAGCAGTGGGCTGGGAGGAGAACAGAGGAGGGTCTCGGCAGCAGATGGCACAGTAGGCAGCCCCGTCTGCAGAGTACATGAGCTTGGGTCACCGCTGGCCTCTGTTTCACCCGGTCCTGCCTTCCTTTGCTCAACTTCACTGCTCTGCCTCTGTCTCCTCCTTTTCTCCCTGTCTCTTCACCTCCCTTGCAGGAGCAAGACTCCTGACTCACGCAAGAGAAGTTCAGCCCTATCTCTTGATCTCACCTTACTCCAAGGGGCTTATTTGGCAGGCGGTGAGGAAACATGATTTGTACAACCACATGAAGTGGCTTGGCCTGTTGGAGCACTAATGCTTTTTTTGCTTTGTAACTGTTGGTATTTGTTCTTGGGTTTTTCAGTGCTTTCTGGAAACTCTGCCTTCTCAGCCTCTAGGTATGGGAATCAGGGCATGTCACAGTGTGGGAACAATGAAGGAAGAATAGAGAGGCTGTGTGACATGAGTGAGAAAGGACAATTTAAATTTTCTTTTTTTTTTTGAAACAGAGTCTCACTCTATCACCTGAGCTAGAGTGCAGTGGCATCGGCGTAGCTCACGGCAACCTCAGACTCCTAGGCTCAGGCGATCCTCCTGCCTCAGCCTCCTGAGTAGCTGAGACTACAGGTGCGCCATGATGCCTGGCTAATTTTTCTATTTTTAGTAGAGACAGGGTCTTGCTCTTGCTCAGGCTGGTCAAACTCCTGGCCTTAAGCGATCTTCCCACCTCAGCCTCCTAGAGTGCTAGGATTACAGGCATGAGGCACCGAGACTGGCCAATTTTTAAAATTTTTAATGAGAAAAACATTTTTGGAAAAGATAGTATAAACACAAAGAAAAAAATTGAAGCTATGCAAAGGAGTATACAGTGAAATCCTTTCCTCCCTATTTTCAGTCCCTCAGTTCTCGTTCCTAAAATAGCCACTGTCATCAGCTTCTTAGTGATCTTTTAGCAACTATTTCATGCATATGTACACACAAATGTGTATGTATTATTCCCTTTAAAAAATAAATAGTAGCCTGTTATACATATGCTTTACTTTTGCCTTTTTAAAATGTAACAATATACCTTCCTTATTTCTAATGGAGCTACTTATAAACATATGTACATAAACACACCACACACACACACACACACACACACACACACACGTTTTTTTCCTTTGATTTGCATAAAAGGTAAACCCAGGTGACCTTCTCTGTCAGCCAATGATGGACCAATGGGAAGACAGTGGGAGTGACACATGCCAAGTCAAGTCACGTCAAAGCCCTAAGACCCAGTGTGGGCTTCTGCTTTATATCTTTGTCCTTGACCATGAGAATAGAAATAAGGGCTGGGCTGTGCCTTCAGCTTGGGTCTCAGAATAAAAAGATGTGGAATAAAGCCCCATCTCTAAGTAATGCAGATGAAAAATAAACCTTGCTTGTTGTAATCCCCTACAATTCTGGGGCTGTTTGTTACAGCAGCCTAACCTGGTGAAAGCTGACTCATGCTGGGAAACAGGGCTGGGCTGTGCTTAGTTACAAAGTCCCCAGATGGCTCTGAGGAACTGGTTACCTGCTAACAGCGGCCTCTGTATTTGATTTGGATCTACCCTCAGTTGACAAAGAGGCTCTGGTTGTTATTATAGGAGCTAAGATATACCATGGGCAGTAGGATATCCCATACTTTACTGGTGGTGGTGCCAACTGCTGTGAACTTTCAGGAAGCCATTTGGCAATGTAAAGTAAGAGTTCTAAATAATTTTTACTTCTAAAAATCTAGCTCAGGAGACTAATCAGAGATGTACCGGGAGGTTCATCGTGGGGTTATTTGAAAAATTAGAAACCACCTAAATTCCCCACCACAGGAGAACAGTTTATACATTATTCTATATGGTGGATATTATGAAGACATTAAAAATTAAATAGCTGAATATTTAATGGCATGGGGGAGATGCAGGGTTTCAATACTGAGTGAAACAAACAGGATACAGAACTATATATATATGATGGTCCTAATTTATATAACAAATTTAGGATTATGTAGTTTATAATTTTGTATCTTTTTTCACTTACATTGGGTGAATAAGGATTTCTACCTCAGTTGTCAAATACGTATTAAAAGAAGACTGGGAGGAAATGAGCAAAAATAGTGGTTATCTCTAGTAGGTAGCATTTTCTTTCTGTATTTTCCAAACATTTTATGGTCAATATGTACTACTTTTATAATCAGAAATAAGTAACTTCTAGTTAAAAAATGAGAATTATTCCAGTCATCGCTAGGGCTGTGCCTTTGTGCTGTGGCTACCTAGAGGCCTAAACTGGGGCTCCTTGTCTAAGAATAAGCCTGTGTGCTTAATTAGGTCACTCTCCTGCCGACCTAGAATCTCTGCACAGGGCGTAGCTTGTGCTGCCCAGAACCCCCAGGGAGACGCACCTCGCAGGGGACTCTGAGCTTCTCGCAGACGGGCACCGACTGTGCTTCTGCCGGCATCAAGCTTAGTGTGAGTGTGAGGAACCTGTGACCTGTCGCTCGACGGAGCTGCCACTCTTACGTCTCTCCAACCTATCTTCTTTAAACATTAACTTAGATATAGCTTATCAGAGAGAGAATGAGGACTTGTGAAGTAAACATTTTAACCATTTTGAGATGATAACAATTCATTAATTCACAATTCCGCTGTGCCAGGCAGCTATTGTTCGTTGTTCCTGTGGCCTTCCTGTTCTGTCCTGTGTCACATACATTCAGGCCCTGGACTGGCCGGAGAGTGGATGGAGGGTGGGGAGAATTCTCAAAAGTCGAATTTGCACAACAGCCAGAAGAACGTGCTGGGAAGGAACCCATCCCCAGGGAAGAAGGAGCCTGGCACAGCCAGCTTGACCCTGTAGCATGGCCGTAGGTGTAGACCTGGTCTCCGCCCCCGGGTTCTGTTTCACTTAAATCTTTATCCAGGTTTGGCCCCCGGCAGTGTGTGCAGTGTGGTGTGTTGTGTGCACGTGTATGTGTGTGTGTGTGTGTGTCACTGACTGAGAGTCCACAGTATCCACAGTGTTGGATGGGGGAAGTTGCCTTGGAGTTGGGGGCAGAATTGGGGACAGTCAGCCTCACAGGAACAGAGCCTGTGAAAAAAATAATGCGGCACCATCCACTTTCAAAAACAGTTTTTGGTAGCTGTTTTACAATAATTCTTTTTTTTTTTTTTTTTAGACAGAGTCTCACTCTGTTGCCCTGGCTAGAGTGAGTGCCGTGGCGTCAGCCTAGCTCACAGCAACCTCAGACTCCTGGGCTCAAGCGAGCCTACTGCCTCAGCCTCCCAAGTAGCAGGGACTACGGGCATGTGCCACCACGCCCGGCTAATTTTTTCTATATATTTTTAGTTGTCCAATTAATTTCTTTCTATTTTTTTTAGTAGAGACGGGGTCTCGCTCTTGCTCAGGCTGGTCTCGAACTCCCGAGCTCAAATGGTCCGCCTGCCTTGGCCTCCCAGAGTGCTAGGATTACAGGCGTGAGCCACCGCGCCCGGCTACAATAATTCTTGTAAACTACCGAGTGACTTCCTGTGTCCGAGGACCACACCGGTCCCTCACGTCCCTATCTCCGTCAGCCTCACTTGGGTCTGCCTCAGCCCCACACTGCAGGCTGACACCTTGCACCTCGTCCTCCCTAGACTGCTCCACAACTGAACCTCAAACTTTATCATCTTTAATTCTTCTAAATGCAGGTATAACGTACACACAGCAAAGTACACGAATCCCTATGCCCAATAGTATGTCTGTGAGATCCACCTGTGTTATTGCAGGGAGCATCATTCATTTTTCTTTGTTGCTGACTCCATTGGATGGACATATCACTATTTATTAATCCATTCTGGTGCTGATGGATGTTGGGGTTGGTTCCAGTTTGGGATGACTTTTTTCACACATGTCTTGGTGGATGCATGCCATCTGTTCTCACCCAGGTTCCTTCCTGTGGCCTCTGCTGCTCGTTGAGACCCCGGGCCCATAGCTCTGCCGGGTTTCTCGCTCTTCAGTCTAGCTACTGCCTGGTCTCGTTTCTTTCTTGGCCAAGACTCCTGCAAGGTCGCCTTTCACGTGCTGCTCCCATGTCCCTGCCCTCTTCTCCGCCCGACTCCTGCCACATTGCACCACTGACACCCCACTGGCCAAGGCCTTCCATGATCTACCTGTTGCCAAATGCAGGGACATTTGGGCCTTCTTGCCACTCGGCCTTTCTGCAGCACTGTCCCTGCCTGCAGGCTCTGGGATGTCCTCCTGCTGCTCTGTCTGCTTCCTCTCAGCCTCCTTTGCTGGGTCCTGTCCTGTCTCCGTCCTACGTTGTTCCGGGGGCTCTGCTCTCTTCTCCTGCTCTGTTCCTCCTGGTGGATCTTCAGCTGCTGCAGATGCTGATGCAACAACCCTCATCCTTGATCCTTAGAGCCCCAAACCAAGGGGATTTTCTGAACTCTTTCAGTTGCAAACCTTGATTGGCCCTGACGTGAGGTTATTTGCCGTCTCTGTGCACCCACTTCGTGTGAATGAATATTCATGTGTCAGCTGCAGGAATGTCAATGTGTTTGATTGTGGGTTGCTGCCCCAGACCCCAGCAAGGGTGTGATCATGCATATATACAGGAAATCATGTATTACCTTCTTTCAGAAAACATTGTATCCAAATATATCTGGGCTCAAAGGTTTTAGGTTAGGGATTGTGGACTCAAAGCTCCCAAGTCTGCCCAGCCCAGGCCAGCCTCTCCCTGAGGAAGACCCAAGTGCGGGAGGGGCCTTCACATGGCCGGGCCTCATTGGAACTCCCCAGTGAGTAGGAGGCTGGTGACCTCAGCCAGGCCACAGGAGGAACCTTTGGGGAATGACCCATAAAGAGGCAGTCGGGTGTCTGGGGAGGGCAGTGGGAAGGGTGAGATGAGGGCATAGCAGGTCCAGGGGAGGGGTCTGCATGGCAGAGTCTGGGCCCTGAGAGTGACCAGCATCTCTGGGTAGGCAGAGGGGCCCTCACTTGGTGCCATGTGTCTTTGGGTCGCTGCCTGCTCTGGGAGGAGCTCTGGAGGCTGACCCGAGAGCCACTTGATGTCCAACACCAACCCCCACAAATAGCTGTGAGCACTTCCTGGAGCCCAGCTTGGCTGGGGCCGATGGGCAGCAAGACTTCCTTTTCCCAGGCCGGGGAGATCTCATTCTGCTGGGAGGCAGGCGAGTGGGGTCAGCCATGACCCGGGTGTGGCAGAGTCCGATTTCCAGGCTGTGTGTGCCCTGGGAGCCTGCACACACCCACGCCCGCCCCACAGGCCAAAGCCCCAGCCAGGCCCTAGAGGTCCTTCTTCGACCTGATTGTGGTGGACACGCAGAAGCCACGCTTCTTTGTGGAGGGCACGGTCTTGAGGCAGGTCAACACGGTAATGACAGGGGCTGAGATCCCGTCCATTTCGACCCAGAGGCCACAGCTGGGGGAGGGGAGCCTACCTGCCCCTTAGACTTGACTGGCCGCGGTAGCTGCAGCTCTGCCGGCCTGTCTGCTGGAGGCAGGGACCAGGGTGCTCTTTCAGGGTCCCTGCTACCTCCCTCCTCCCACTGCTCGCAGTCAGTCGGCTGCTCTCAGCCCCCAGTCCCTGACCAGGAGTAGAAGATGAAGTTCTCCTGACTCCAGGGGACCCCTCTGCCCTCCAGGCCTCAGGGAAGCTCCGCGTGGGCACCTACACTGGGCACTCCCAGCACTGGGCAGTCTACTCTGGAGGTACCAGCTCCCACCCTGCCCCTGCTAGGAGCCCACGTCCCTCCCCTGCCCCACCAGGACAGGAAGGGTGAGGCCGTGTCTGTCCTCCCTTGGTCGGCAGACTTGTCGGATGTGGTGTGCGAGCTGCTTGGGGTGCGGGGGAAGGACATCCTGTACGTTGGGGACCACATCTTTGGGGACATTCTCAAGTCCAAGAAGCAGCAGGGCTGGCGGACTTGCCTGGTGGTTCCTGAACTGTCCTGGGAGCTGGACGTCTGGGCCCGGGAGAAGGGTGAGCTGGTTGGGGAGGAGCAGGTGGAGGGCTCTTTTGTCGTCTTCCCCCTTTCCGCCGGAGGGTTAGTAGTGACCAGGAATCTTGTCCACTCTGTGGCTTATGAGGGAGGATCTACTTTATGCACAAGGAAATAGAGAGCCAGAGAAGTTAAGCGGCTTGCCCAAAGTCACACAGCTGGGAAGGGGCAAAGCTAGGACTCAAATCCTCATCTCCTGACTCCAGATTTCTGTGGCATTTCCGCAGCCTGGGGCTTCCTTTCTCACCTGACCGCACCCTCCCCACCTGCCCTGAGGACTTGCAGTGAGTGGAAGGTACACACTCTCCTACTGGGAATGACTCAAAGTCATCCGCAGGGTTGGGGGTTGCTATGAGCTCAGACAATTTGGAGTTTGTTCTAAGAGTTGAGGCTTTAGGTTTGAGTCATTGCCATGTGACTTGTGGAAGGTCACCTCACTCTCTCAATGGCTTCCTCACTTGTCTCATGGGGCCTGTGGGGCCTGGACTGTCTCTGCTCTGCTCTGGGCAGAGTCTCACCTGACGTAAGGGGCTCGGATGTTGTGCGCACAGCTGAGGGAGGGAAGTCCCCAGCTGGGCCCAGGCAGACAAAGGCAGACAGAGTCACTGGGTGACCCAGGCTGTCACCCACACCCTACTGTCCCTTGTCCGGTTTCCAGAGCAGCTGGAGCAGCTGAAGAGGCTGGACACGGGCCTGGCGGACCTGTACCAGTGAGACCCTGGCCTTTCTGGGGGTGGGGGTGGGGTGCGGGGAGAGTGATGGAGGGGTGACAGCCCATGTCCAGGCCTGGTGGCAGGACCCTGGCCACGGTGGTCAGGAAGTCAAGAAGACCTGCTTCAGGCTGGGTTCCCTAATGAGCTGGACTTGGGAACCCCTGTGACCCCCGTGGGACTGCCCATGCTCTGGGACCTCTAGGCCTTTCCTCTTAAACATGCAGCACCGACTCAGGGGCCTGCCCTCTCACGCACGTGCACACGCCCAGCCCAGCACCCCACTGCATGCCCACATGGTGTCCTCCTCATGGGGTGTAGGGAGGTTATGCCTGGGACTCTGCTCTGCTCCTCTCCTCTTGGGTCACGTGGCTATTTTGCTCCAGGCACATGGATGGGAGCAGTCGTGGGCTGCAAGTCATCAGCTGCACCAAGAGGGAGATCCAGATGAGAGCTGGGAGGCAGACCAGGATGGCTGGCCCAGCAGAGGCTGCTTTGTCGTGGGTCTGGGGCCCAGTTACCTGCTTCTCCCCAACTTCCCTGAGCTCCCCGTGCCTTGTCAGCCAGCGCCCTCTGCTGGCCAAGGCCCCAAAAGACTGCAGTGTGCTCTTGAGGAAGGGCCGCGTTGAGCCTGTTTGCCTGCTTGCCTGCTGTCTCTGAGTCCCCACCAGTAACCCTTCTTGAGAAGAGCATACCTGCTGGGGTGGGTCCCCAGGTAACTGACTAGCCAGTTCTGATCAACATCTGGGATCAGCCAAAGAAGGGGCTGAGGAAATGTGATTTAGAGCTAGTGAGCTGAGGGTCTTGGGAAAAGAGAAGAAAGGAAAACATTCCTTTGTGGCATTACTGACCAGCCACCAAAGCTGGGGGTTCCCACAGGCCGGACAGGGCAAGGGAGTCGGGCCACCGTCTATCTCAGCCAGGCCCAGCTGGGACCAAGAACAAAGGGTCTTTGCAGAGCCTTTTGCAGGTTAGAAAGCGTAAGTAAGGCATATAAAGCATAGCCTTTCTATCATCCCCACAGCCTTGTGAGGCGACTGGGCAGGGATTGTTACCTTTATTTTACAGATGAGGAAACTGAGGCTCAGGGAGGGTCACCCTGGCTCTAAAAGCAGGGCCTGGTGGTGGGGCGAGGACCTGCCAGGGGAGGAGGAAGGGACTGGGCGCGGGGGTCTAGGGGTGGGCAGGGGACCTTTGCCAAGTCCTCTGCTGGGCCATCAGAGCGAAAATTAGGCTGCGGTTTAGTCCTGGGAGGTCACTGTCCAGGGCCAGGCAGGTAACTGTGAGGGAGGCCCAGAGTGGGGCCCGTGGCAAAGCGGAGAGCTGCCCCACCTCCGAAAGCACAGTGTGAGGCCGGTGGGTTTAAATCATGCAGCTCCTTCCCTTCAGGTGGGCACAGGCCTCCATGTCCCCAGGTGGGAGACCCAGGGAGGGAGTAGGTGAGGGCAGGGCTGGGCTGGCTCCAGCGGGGGGCCACTCTCAGGGCTGGCGGCCATCCCTGGGTGGTGCAGGGTAGGTGGGCTGGGATCTCATTTCAGTGTCTGCTCCTCTGGCCAGAGGGTCACCCGCAAGCTGGACCCGTGCTGCAGCACCATGGGCAGCCTGTTCCGCTGTGGTTTCCACCAGACGCTCTTCTCCAGCCAGCTGATGCGCTACGCAGACCTCTGCACTGCCACCTGCCTCAACTTCCTGCACTACCCGCTCAGCTCGCTGTTTCGGGCAGCCCCGGAATTGGTGGGTCCCTCACTGTCCACCCCAGAGGGACTCACTGGTCCCCAGCCCAGCCTGGAGCAAGTTTGCCAGACTCAATTTCCCGCCCCCAGACACAAGGGCCTTGCAGATAACTGTCCACAACCTAAAAAAATGCACGGGAGGCGTCAATGTGATAGAGATGAGACGCCTGTGCTGGGGAGGCTCCTCCTGCTTTAAATTGAGACCACACTGCCTCATCCTCTCCTTGGTAGAAATGATACCAGTTGCAGGAAGGAAGGCACTGTCCTACCGTCAGTAAACACACAGTGACTGCCGAAGAGGCAGAGGAAGCAGCGGATGATACAGTAAACACCCGGCTGGTTTTCCTCTGGGAGACGGAGGATGCTCGGGGGTTCAGATCAGGGAGGTAGAGGCAGCCGTGATGTCACTGGGCAAGGGCTGGTGAGAGCTGAGCATGCAGATCAGTCTTCCAACAAAGCATCATTATTTCCGTGTTATAAGATGCACAGTCTGCAGGGAAGGATCTGGACTTGAAACCAGGTCTTCAGGGCTCCCTGTCCCCTGCTTTCCCTGCCGCCTTTGGCTGCCTTCCAGATGTTCGAATGGGGCAAAACCATTTATCGTCTGCTCTGTTTCCTGCACTGGGCTGGGTGCTTTTCATTGATTATGTTTAATGCTCAGTGTAACTCAGCAAAGT
The DNA here is from genome assembly GCA_963575035.1 of Avahi laniger. Classification (NCBI taxonomy): domain Eukaryota; kingdom Metazoa; phylum Chordata; class Mammalia; order Primates; family Indriidae; genus Avahi; species Avahi laniger. The sequence continues at coordinate 11,053 of CAUYSK010073195.1, forward strand.
AGCTTTTATTATCCTCATTTTGCCATTGGCTAAATGGAAGCACAGAGAATCTGTAACTTGCTGTCACACAGTTCGTGGACCCCAGAGCTGGGATTTGAACCCAGGGCTGTAGAACTCTGGGGGCACTTTGTCCCCTGCACTGTGCCCCCACAGGCTCTCACTTGGCACCCCCCTTGGCAAAGCTGGGGGTCCCAGGCATAGCCATTCATACTGTTAGACATTGCTGCCAAGTAGTGATGAGACAGGTGAAAAGAAAGCACCCCCAGGGACCTTTGGTCCGCAGTGCCGGCCTGGGGTTTTTGAGGAAGTAAAGTTGGCAGCTGTGGGTGGGGGGGTCTCCGCACCCCTGAGGAACCTCGGATGGCCTCACCAGGGACGGAGCTGCTCCATCTCCATCGCTTTTGTCCCTACAGATGCCACATGAGTCAGTTGTGGAGCAAGAACCAGCCAGTCTAGCCCCCACCTCCTGCCCCCTCCCCTGCAGCCAGAGGGTGAGTGGCTGGGAGGGGCTCTGTGGCTTGGGGCTCCCGTGGGCTACAGCAGTGGTTCCCAGCAGGGTGGTGTCACCCAGAGGGCACTTGGAAATTTGCAGGGGCTTCCTTCTTGCCTTCAAGTGTAGTCATTCCTGAGTATTTATGTAGAAATACATATGATTTTATTGTAAATTGCTTTTGTTTTTATTTCCCCTTTATTATAGTTGAGTATTATATTGATTTTTAAAATTATAGAGATGATAATTATCTATGAATTTCAATGCAGGATAGAAAAGGGGAAATTAAAGTATTTGTTTTTAAAGTGGGGCATTGGGTTGGAAAGACCCACAGGTTCTGCTCAGCAGGGGTTAGCTGGCCCTGCACCCCACACACCCCTGCTGGCTGATCCATTGTACCAACCCCTCCCCTCTGGAGGAGGTTTCGAACCAGGACAGGCCCCCTCCCAAGCCGACTTCCTCTCCTGACAGCCTTTATAAACACTCATGAGTAGCAGCTTTGCTTCAGAACCCTGAAGCTTTGTGCTGCCTGACCTGCCTCTCAGCTGAGACACGAGTGGCCGCCTCGCTCCTCTCCTCCCTGGGTTCTGCATCCCCAAAGCCTGCCTTAGGGTTCCTGCTTCTACCCTGGCTTTCCTGGGGCTCACTTTTTTAAATACCCATCTCATAGGTTTCCTTTAGCTGGGTGGTTCTAGGCACAGTGTGTGTTCTTTCAACTAGTGTTTATGGAGCACCTTGGCAATGTTAGAAGATGAATCCTAAGCCACTTTGCTCCTGCCTAGGAGAAGCTCAAAATTCAAGTGCATTCATAACCTTTAATCAGTGGTTTGCAACTGTTTTTCTATCCCAGCCCACCAGAGGGCCAGATGCACTCCTGTCAGTAATGGTGGGCTCTCTGGGAAGGGTGTGGTTTGACCCCTCTATGTCCTCACCCCATCCAGATCCATTAGGGCATTTTGACACATTTCTTGCCCTGGCTGGGGGCCTCTCTGTGAACTTGGGAAGAAAGTTTCCATAGCCATGTTCTTTGTTTCCTACAGGATGAGGGCAAACAGAGAGCTGAGGACCAGGAAGGCTGCATTCGGGATGACTGAATCCCAGACACTGGCCAGCATCATGAGTCCCCTACTTGAGATATTTTTTGGATAACAAGAGAAGTGTGGAAGAAGGAAAAAGCAACTGTATTGAAATCTCCCAAACGTAGCAGATTTAGAGCCCATGAGCCCTTCTTTTAGGGAGGATGCGTGCATTAAAACATAAAAAGTCATACTCATGATTTAAAACCTTGATTCTTTAGTTTGTTAGAAGATTCTCTGTGGTATTAAGCCCTAGCCCTTCACTGTTCTGATGGCACTGATTTTAATTTACTCCTAATTTACTCCAGTTCATTAGTTTCATTTTCTGTGGATAAACAATGGAAACACTTGGAATATCTGAGGATAAATAAGAGACAACAGGCCATGTGCTCAGAGAGTTCACATTTTTTCTACATCTGTGCATTTCAGAGGCCTTCAGGTCTGGCATTGCTAAGGCCTTTCCTTGTCCTCCCTGGATTGACTTTCAGGCCCCAGAGTCTGCAGGGCCGGGTTCTCCAGGCAAGCACCAGGTCTCCCCGGCTTTGTGTCTTTAAACACTACACTCTTCTTCAAGGGCTAGAGGATAGTATTTTATCAGGAAAACTGCTCAGATCCTAGGGCCCATGCTTTTCTGGAAAGGTCCCGAAATATAGTATAGCAGCCAATACTACAAAAACAGCCCTTAGAATTCCCACTGAGGGTAGAAAGAATGCAGACAAGGACTGAGGGATGAGGCAGAAGTGCCTCAGGTGTCAGGGTGGTGGGGGGGAAGAGAGTGGCTGAAGGGCCTTCCTGGTACTTTCCTCCTGTGTAAAGCACTCCCTACCTCTTCTCCCTGTTATACCTGCTCTTCCCTCAGCCCTCAGGGGGCCTCCTCACCTCCCTGACTAGACCAGTTTCTTCTTAGTCCCTGGCCCATAGGCCTCTCTTTCTCAGGACTCACGCTTTTCATTTGTGATTCTTAGATTAACGTGTGCTCCATGGGGTCAGGTCCTTCTGGCTCATCGTTGTTTCTCTGCCATCTACAGTGTCCTATATATTTTATTGAACGAGGCATGTCACCCAGTTTATTATTACTCTGGTGCTGCTCGTAGAACTTCAGGGGAAAAGGTGGGGCAAAGGACATGAGATGAGAGGAAGGGGAGAAAGCCTACAAAGCGTGGCTTAACTCTCCTAAACTCTCAGGCACTTGTCTGGGTAGGGTAGGACAGATACTTCTATTTGGGGACTACTAATTTGATGCAGGTTTTTTTTTTTTTAAACCTGATGTCACCTCTATACTCCAGTGTATTTACACCTTAGAGAGATACACCATTACTCCTAAGACTGTGTGTGCAGATACTGATGATCATCCCCCATTTCTGGTAGAATTTTCAGCTGGGCATGTGGCCACCTGATAGACATTTCCCAGCTTTCCTTGAAGATGGGTGGGGACATGTGACCAAGTTCTAGCCCCTCCATCCTGGACAGAGGTAATGCATCCAACTTCCAAGCTGTGACCTTAGGAGGAGAGGCTGCCTCCCCCTTCTCTTCCTCTTTCCCACTGTCTGGAGAGCAACGTGGGCTGGGAGCCGTCCTTGGCCACATGGACGAAGCTGCATCCGAAGGTGGGCTGAGTCACAAGACAGATGTGGCCTGGGCCTGGCACCATATTAGCACTGGACTGTCAGTCACTTGGACTGCCGATGTGAGGGAGAGAGGCATTTCCATTTGGGTCTAGTTATAGCAGCTGAATCGATATCCTGATTCTGGCATCGAGTCTTGAGCAGTCAGGAAATGAGCGCAGAAGAAGCATCCTTGGGGTAGTGAACTATGGTAAAAATGT
>CAUYSK010073197.1:0-14263 GCA_963575035.1 Avahi laniger
CGGAGTTCGAAACCAGCCTGAGAAAGAGCGAGACCCTGTCTCTACTAAAAATAGAAAGAAATTAACTGGACAACTAAAAATATATAGAAAAAATTAGCTGGGCATGGTGGCGCATGCCTGTAGTCCCAGCTACTCAGGAGGTTGAGGCAGTAGGATTGCTTGAGCCCAGGAGTCTGAGGTTGCTGTGAGCTAGGATGACGCCACGGCACTCTAGCCCAGGCAACACAGTGAGATTCTGTCTCAGAAAAAAAAAAAAGCTAACACTTATGGAACACTTGGTATGTGCCAATGCAACTGCTTTCCGTGACTTGACTCACTCAATCATCCCATCAACCTATTTGCTGTTATTGTCAACCACCTACTTTACAGATAAGGAAAGTAAAGCACAGAAAACTTAAGCACTTTGCCCAAGGTCACAAAGCTAGAATTCAAGCCTAGGCAGTCTGGATCCAGAGCCCATGCTGTTTTCAATATTATGCCACCTCATGCTCTAGCCATGCAGGAAGAGAGGAGAAAATGGGGTGTGGGGGAACGGTTAGGAGGTTTTACGGAAGAAAGTTAAATCCTCATCTGCCCTAATAATAAATCAACACATGTATATCTTGAATATATAATGCAAGAAATTTTAGCCTATGTGTACTACTCCACTTAGAATACAGAAGTACAGTACATATCATTAGACGCAGCTAAAACAGCTGAAAGTGGTTGTCCCAGGGGAAAGAGATGGGGAAGGGGTAAGGCAAGGGATTACTATTTTTATTGGAATTTCTTTATTTGATTTTCAGAAATTATTTTCATATAATACCTGGATAATTTTTTTTTTTTTTTTGAGACAGAGTCTCACTGTGTTGCCCGGGCTAGAGTGCCGTGGCGTCATCCTAGCTCACAACAACCTCAAACTCCTGGGCCCAAGCGATCCTCCTGCCTCAGCCTCCCAAGTAGCTGGGACTACAGGTATGCGCCTCCATGCCTGGCTAATTTTTTCTATATATTTTTAGTTGTCCAATTAATTTCTTTCTATTTTTGGTAGAGACGGGGTCTCGCTCTTGCTCAGGCTGGTTTCGAACTCCTGAGCTCAAGCAATCCGCCCGCCTCGCTGGATAACTTTTTTAAAGGGAAGTTTTCCCCACCATGGACATTAAAAGGAACTAAACTCCCTCCCGACCCCACCCCAGCCATCTTTTGGAGATATCACTGTTGGTTTGATGAGGGTTTCACTGTTTCACCCTCCTAAACTGAGGCCAATATGAGGCCTCAGGGACATGAGCCAGATATTTATGTTTATAATATTTACATTCATAAGGGGGCAAAGTGCTGACCACTTATATTAATAACGCACTCACTTGCTGGAAGGCTCTTCTGCCGCAAGGAAGAAAGCCTACATGGTAAGAGGATCCTCCCAAAAGTATTTATACATCGCAGGCACTATGCTACCAACCTGCATTAGTGTGCTTGGAAGGGCCAGAGGGGCAAGTCCAAGACCTTCAGGAGATGTTTATGGTAAAATAAAATTTGGCATGTGTTACTGATCCCCAATAACCTAGTATGTTGGGGTATCTAAACCCAACCTCCTTCATCTCCAGCTACCCGATTTCACCTCCATCAGTATCTTTCCAAATCTTCCCCCCTTTCCTTCCAGTTTAAAGGGTCAATCTGATGCTGATGTTGGAAATTTCTGCAATTCTCAGCCACAGCTTTAAGGATGCTATAGCTGGTGAATCAAAATCATTATTGTTATTACACCATAGCAAGTGGCTTTGTGTTTAGAGGCCTCCAAACAGGAACTACGACAATTTTCAGGGGCAAGGTCAAGAAATATAACCATCTGACAACAAATTGAATGAGAGTCAGGGCAGAATTGATGAGCTCAGACATTTTCTGACCATATCTCTTCCCAGAAACAACCTATTATCCATTGTGATGGATGCCAGAATCATTCACCCGGGCATGTCAGATAAACTCTACCTGGAAGCTGCAACGTGGCTTCACGCCACACTTAATAATAGGAGGTCTTGGTCCCTGTTAGGGAATGCTGAGGAAGGAGAGTTGGAGGGCAAGAACCTCAGCCTTTTGGGGGAGGGAGGACATGACCCAACAGTTAACAAGCAGAACAAGCCCACTGTGGCCAGCCTGCCCACGCAAGTGGCCACTGTGCCCATGTGGCAGCCCTAAGGACATCCATGCCTCAGGAGACTGGGACACAAAGAGTGGTCCTCAGAAAAGGTATGGCTAACGTGCACGTGGTGGTTTGTGGAAAGAAAGTGGTCAGTGACACCATTCTGGAGATTCTAAGAACAGAGTCCAAGATTTTGAGATACCAAGGGGCCACCACGGTTCTGATAGTTTTACTGAATAAGGTTTGCCAAAGTCCTGCCTCAGCCAGGTGAGAAGGAAGGCAGTAGGGTCCAGAGAAGAGTATGAAACAGAAGAAAATATTTAAATAGCATCCTGCTTTTGTATTCTAAATGGGCTTTCCTCAGTGGGAAGATAGCACCCATAATCAGTCCCTCTTGCAGCTTCTGTTCTCCCCTGAAATCGACCCACTGGCCTGTCTCTGGAGAGATTGGATTAGTCCCCCAGAGCCTGTTCATCCCAAGAGGAACAGTAAGAACGACGGTCATGCAATTCAGCTTTGCATCATACAGAGCTGAAGACTGAAACAGATTCCTAATGACTCAGCCAAGATATCAATAGTTAATTCAATTCAGCGTGAACAACCACCCATCCTTTCCTGCATGCCACAAGAGATTTACCAGGGCATTGCCGATAGTACCCATGTCCACCACCTCCACAACAAAGCGGGGATGATATAAACACTCTGCTCTCATCTTCCCCATAGACTTCTGCTCTCCACCCTCTTAGCAGGAAGGTCAATGTTCCGACTCAGGTGATGGTGAGGAGGCAAGAGTTGTATGAACAATGACAGAACTGGCTTCATTCCAGCACAAACAGCCTCCCTTGCCTCTTTGGGTAAGAGCACGGAGGCTGAGTGTAGTTTAATGTTACTGCCCTTGAACCCAGCAAGACTCACATAGCCTTGTGTGTAGCGTCTTAGCAACTACCAAGTACCACTCAAAGTTGTCACTACTTGAGATGACTGTCCCAGTGGGTCAGGGCACATGCTCAGATGCTTAAAGGAAACTTATATTTCGTGACCAAAAATGTAAGTCTAACCAGGCAAAATTGTTGCTGTCAATGTGTTCCCAGCCCTTCCAGTGGCCATGCAAGTTTAAGAAGGTTCTGGCTTTTTCTAGTCAATTTCTTCCTCTCCTGCAGTCCTCCCAACAAAGTCCTGTTTTGGGGACTCCTGGGAAGCAGAATAACACAAAGTCGTGCACAGGTTGGACTGGAGGAGGGTGTCAGAAGGCACCTTTGGGAGAGAGAGACCCAGAAAGAGCTGTGTATGGGCAGTGGACAGGCAAGGACGTGGGGATTTTAAGATGTGTTTCTGTGGGTTACAGCCGTTTTATGATGTTTTAAAAAATGTTGCTGGACTTTTCATTTGATGCAAGTCTTCTTTGAGAAAGGACCCTATGAATCATAGTTTCCAAGGAATTATAGAAGAGACTAACATAATTTGGCCTTTTCCTTTGAATGGATATCTGTATAATTTGAATAGGTTATCCTGTACCTCACGAGAAGCATGGAAAGTTACCTAACTCACAGAATCTCAAGTTACCAGACACCAAACAAACCAAAATCCAAATACTTACCAAAACAGTGCTATTTCTGGTCTTTGCTTCCGTGTCATTGTACCAGAAGCTTTCTGGTATCATCTTTGCTAATTGCAAACTGTAGGGAACTTTTTCTCTCCAACTGTCTGGGAAAGTTTCTTATTCTGGAGGCCTTTGTCTTTAGCATCTCATTACAGGGCTATCTAGGAAGCTGTCCTCTGAAACTGCAGTCCCCAGCCCCTGGTCTGTGGCCTGTTAGGGACCAGGCTGCAGAGCTCCTCACCCCTCACCCTGTCCATGGAAAAACTATCTTTCATGAAACTTAGGAATGGGGGTGGCGGGGGCACACAGCAGGAGGTGAGCGGTGAGCAACCAAGCGAAGCTTCATCTGGATTTACAGCCACTCCCCGTCACTCACATCACCGCCTGAGCTCCCCCATCCCCCACCACCCATGGATGGAAAAATTGTCTTCCATTAAACTGGTCCCTGGTGCCAAAAATGTTGGGGACCACTGCTCTAAAACATCTCCCTGTGGCCCGGACTGATTTGATTAATATTTTCTTTCTTTTTTTTTTTTTTTTGATTTTCTTTTTTTTTTATTTTATTTTTTTGAGACAGAGTCTCACTCCGTTGCCGGGGCTAGAGTGTTGTGGCATCATCCTGGCTCACAGCAACCTCAAACTCCTGGGCTCAAATGATCCTCCTGCCTCAACCTCCCAGATAGCTGGGATTACAGTCATGCACCACCGTGTCGCGTAATTTTTTTCTATTTTTAGTTGTTTGGCTAATTTCTTTCTATTTATAGTAGAGACAGGGTTCTTGTACTTGCTCAGGCTGGTCTGGAACTCCTGAGCTCAAGCAATCCTCCCACCTCCACCTCCCAGAGTGCTAGGATTACAGGCGTGAGCCACCACTCCCGGCCTGATTAACATTTTCTATGTTGATGTCTCCCCCATGCAACAGAACCTGTGTTCTTTGTTCAGTCCATTTTTCTGTGCTAAAGGGACACTTTGGACTTCCAGAATTGGACGTATTTAAAGAAGAAAACCATTGCTTAGTGTTAGTTTAGTCATAAAGCCAAGAGGTGTTTAGATAACTGTTACAAGTGGATTTATATTTACACCAGAGTTAGAGGTATGGGGTCAGGAGTTAGCTTTTCCTCGTAAAGAAGAAAACAAAAAGAAGAGGAAACATTAGTTGGGGAAAGTCTCCTGGTAACACATAGGAAGAATTTTGATATCTGGGCTGCTAGGATGATCATTCCCCCATACTCTGGCTCTCTCCTTGGTCCTTTTTCTCCATTGAAGGAGGATATGGGCAGAGATCACCGAAAGCAGTTGGGATTCACGGGGGAAATTGCTGCAGGCTGGCTATGGAAGCAGGCTATGGAAGAGGGCGCCACAGAAACAAGTCCCCCCGTAACCATAGTGACGGGCTGAGGAAGGAGGGGATGGGTGGAGAGAGAGGCAGAGAGCCAGTGTGGATAGAGGACAGGGGGTTGCTGGGAAGGGGACCCCCAGATCAAGCGGGCGAATGACTGGGGCTGCAAGCAGTTAGTTGAAGCTAAATTCAGGTTTAATTGAAAAGGAAGACAAATTAATTTCTAACTGCAATTAATTAGGAAGACAGGGTACACGTTCTATTCTCAATTCCGTTTGCATTTTAACAGGAGTTTAAATATTTCTTAGGAGTTTAGCTATTTCGATAAAGCAAGATTAGGAGTGAGCAGTAGAAAGTTGTGGTTCGAACTGGGAATGGATATCGGGAGGGCTGGAGAGGAAGGTAGACGCAGAGCTCCCGAGAGCTCATCTTAGGTGGACACAGCGCCCGGCTGCCTCCTGGTGGCAGCTGTCTCCACTTAGCAGGGAGTAATTAGGAGAAGATTCCACTCGCTGATGCCATAAGTGTACACGGATGGCCAGATTTTGCAAATAAAAATAGAGTGCTCTGTTAAATTTGAATGTCAGATAAACATGAATAATATTTTAATCTGTGTTTGTTCCATAGCAATCCTAATAAGGTGGCATGCACCGATTAAATCTCTTCCTCTTGCTCTCTCACCCCCAGTATACTTAAAAAAGAAAGGAGGGAAGGGAGGGAGTGTGGGAGAAAGGAAGAGAGGGAAGGCTTGGACTCCAAATGGTCATTTTCTCTAATTATCCATCCACACTCCATTCCTTCTTGCACCTCTCTCTCTCTCGCTTTACCATCACAGCGACACTCTGTGTAACCATCCCCTACAATATGTCTTCAAAAAATCAAGTCAGAACCAAGCCACACACAATCAAACCAAACCTCTCTAATTCCTCCAACTGCCGGGGGTCTTCTCCTGGGCGTTAATCGTGCATTCTGACGCCCTCCTGCAGCCTAACCCACGAGCCTCCACCTCGCTCTCATTATGTATAATATCTTACCTACCTGCCAGCTGACCTCACCTATGAACTCTGAACTCCCTGCTTGCACTTTTTCTTCAGGTTCTTGTTTATAATTGATGCACAATTCTTAAAGTGTCTCCTAATTAAGTGCTCTGAAACAGGTGTCAATAAATCCAGTTACAGTAATATTTCGAAGAGGTATTTTACAAAATAAATCAACATCTGTGGTTCAGCCCATGGCGTATGGTAATGGTGCTCCTGATGGCTTTTCCTCACACAGCTCACCTCGACTCCAGCTGAGGCTGGCTGCTCCCAGCCTTCAGTCCCCATCCCCAGCCCTAATTGAACACACTATAGAAAAGTCCAGAAATAAGACATTGACTCATTGATCATCTTCAAACTTCCGTCAGATATCGTGTAGTTCTGTTTAAAGCCCTCCACTGCTCTCCCATTGCATTTAGAATAAGATACAGAATTTTCACGATGGCCTCCAATATCTGTAGGATACTCCTTTATGCACACAGCCTACCCTGTTCCTTGCTAACTGCTATACAGCCACGTGGACCCCCTTTCTGTTCCTGGAAGATGCCAGCCCTTTCTCTGCCTCAGCATCTTAGACTTGTTTTCCCTTCGGCCTGGAATGCTTCCTCTTGTCCAGCTCTGTGGATGAACAGATCATTCTAATCCTTCAGGACTCAGTTCCAGAGTGCTAAGAACATTCCATTCCTTGAGATTTGTGCACTTTACTGTACAGATGTCACACCTCAGTAAAAGGTAAAACATAAAGTAATTCTCTACTACATCACCTTTTTAAATTTCCTTCCTGACAATGATCATAATCTATAATTATCATATTGACTTATTGACTTATTTATGGTCTCTCTTCCACCTAGATCAGGAATTGGCAGACTGTGGCCACTGGCCAAATCCCCCCCACCAACTGGGTGGTTTGCAAATAAAGTTTCAATGGAATGCAGCCACACCCATTCACGTACTGTTGTCTGTGGCTGCTTCTGCTGCGCTACAATGGCAGAGTTGAGTAGTTGTGACAGATATTGTATAGCCCCACAAAATCTAAGATGCTTACGATCTGGAACTTTCCAAAAAACAGACAAACAAACAAAAAGCTTGAAAATCTTGCCTTGGACTTTGTTTCATGAAGGTAAGAACTGTGTAAATCTTCTTCACTTATTTTTTTTTGGGGGATCCAAAACTGTGCCTGGCACAAACTCAGCGACCACTCAGTAAATATTGGCTCCTGTCTGCTCCCCGCCAACGGACTCCCCCAGTGCAGTCTCTCCTAGCTTGCCCTTTCTGTCATCTGATCCTGGCTCATGGCCACTTGCCTGCACACTGTAGGTTCTTGCCATCTGCCAGACCCTTCTAGCCCTGGCTCCCTCCTCTGTGTCACCAAACTGGTGCTACTTGTACCCTGACGCTGAAAATCCATCTAATCACAATGAATAATCCTGTAACACAAAAGCTCCCTCTGGTGTTTTAGATTCAATCCTTTTGTGGCATGCCAATCCATTCTCTATAATCATTGAAAGCATGCCGACCTTAAAATTTCATTCTTCTGTCATTCAGCTTGTTGTCAGCATATTAATGTAGGTCTCTTCTTATTATAAAAATGATTCATACACATAACATAAAATTTTGAAAGTAAAGAAAAACCAAGAGACAACCACTTTTTAGCACTTTGATGTGCTTTCTGTCCATTCTTCCTATGCTTTTTGTTTTTAAAAGCACACCTATGCAAAACAACAAAAAATGGCTAAGAGCAATTCTCTCCCTTGTATTATAATAAACATTTCTTATATTACACATTCTTTGTAAATTATTATTTTTAGTAGCTGCTTAATATTACATACAGTGGATATATTCATTAAATATTTCCCTATTGTTGGGAAATATTTATAATATATCCACATCTTTATAATAAAAATTAATACTGCCATGAACGTCTTTGTGTGTGAAACTTTTTTTTTCCTGCTTTTTGGATTACTTCCCCAAGTAAGATTTCCAAAAGCAGAATTACTGGATCGAGGGACATTTTTTGAATTCAGATAAATATTGTCATTTTCACTCCTTAAAAGATCTGAAAACCTCCAGATAAAGGTCTCAAAATAAATGTATTCATAATCTTCTTTCCTGTACTCCAAATCTATGGGAATGAAAGAAAAGATAATAAATATGTATTTTTACACTGCTCTCAAAATACAAAAGGAAAATGTCAGTGGCTGAAAACAGAGAGTAAAACCTAAACAATAAGCAAAGTGTAAAACCAGAGGGACACATTGTAAGGCTGGAACCAGGCAAACAAGACAGGAGTTAAATACCTCCAGGGGAAGGACTAAATGTACCTCCTGGCGCTGGGAACCTGAACAGGGCAAGAATAGTAGACTACAGAGCTCCATCCGCACAGCTAGAATTGTGACAGAAATCCACAGCTTGCTCAGTGCCCAAAGCAGAGTCCTCTTCCTGGTGCTGGGGAGAAAAACTTTTCTTACCCTCTTAAATTCTTAGATTCAGTGACTGGGGGCTTGTGAATTTAAACTGACAAAAGATGGATTAGCAAGAAAAAAGAGTTTATTTCACATGCAATGTGCACACACAGGAGTGTGCTCAGAGATGCACATTCAAAGGGGTGGTTAGAATTTGGGGTTATATACCAAACATAGAGAGGGCAAGGAAACAGGGGAAAGGCTCCTGTGAGAAGAACAAACAGATTTCTTCAGGAAAGACAAATGGAGTTTTAGGAGAACAGATGGGAAGTAAGAAAGTTTGTGCTAATGCGTGTTTATGCAAGAGCTAGTGGTCTTTCTCTTTTCTTCATGGCAGTGACTCTCCCTGGAGAGGGGATTTATGGCAGCCTCATTTCCCAGAAGCTGCTACTTCTAGTCAGACAAGGGAAGCTCCAAGAAGGTTTTTTTTTTTTTTGAGACAGAGTCTCACTCTGTTGCCCGGGCTAGAGTGCCGTGGCGTCATCCTAGCTCACAGCAACCTCAAAGTCCTGGGCTCAAGCGATCCTCCTGTCTCAGCCTTCCGAGTAGCTGGGACTACAGGCACAGGCACGCGCCACCATGCCCGGCTAATTTTTTTCTATATATTTTTAGCCGTCCAATTAATTTCTTTCTATTTTTGGTAGAGACGGGGTCTCGCTCTTGCTCAGGCTGGTCTCGAACTCCTGAGCTCAAACGATCTGCCCGCCTCGCCCTCCCAGAGTGCTAGGATTACAGGCGTGAGTCACCGCGCCCGGTCTCAAGAAGGTTTTTTTTTCTATATCTATTGAATCTCACATCTTTATACCAACTCTGGGGTTCCAAGTGGGTCTCCACACTGGTCTGTACCATGTGGACTGTGGAGAGCTGTCACCCTAGAAATGAGGAACTCTGAGTTGAGCTCCAGACATACGGCCTAGGTTGAGTCTAGTCAACCCATGAGATCAAGGCTAAGACAGCCAAGAAACTGCCCCATGGGCTAGGGAAGTGTGGGAGAAAATTCCCATGCAATCGGAGCTTCCCAGAAAAGTTCAAAAACATATTTAGCACAATGAAAGGTACTCACAAATAAGAGATCTATATCCTGAAATGACAGAAGAATTTGAAAAGGATTTTAAAATTAATCTGATTAAAATCTTCAAGGAAGCCACTTGGTGCTCACCTGAATAGTTTCAGCTACTTGGGAGGCTGAGATGGGAGGGTCACTTGAGATCAGGAGTTCGAGTCCAGCTTGGGCAACATGATCAGAACCCATTTCTTAAAAAAAAAAAAAATTCCCAAGGAAACAAAAGAAGACAATATCAAAAAAAAAAAATCAGAGTAAGACATTATGAAATTGGAATAGGTAAATAATAAAAAGAACATTAAAAATTATCCTCCCCACAACTTAAAAAAAAAAAAAAACCATCCCTTGAAGGAATTGTACTTCATTACACTGACAGAAGAGGGTGATCTTGAACTAGGAATGTTAAATTATTATAAATTCATAAAATGCCATGAAATGAAATGAAGCATACTAAATCCATGCAAAGCTACTCTAAGGGGGAAAAATGAGAATCAAAGTTATTTTAGCTGGCAAAATTCTTCCCCAAAAACAACCGCAAAGCAACTTCAAAACACAAAATTTCAAATGGAATTGACATCTTCAGACAAACATTTGGAAATATTAAAACCACCTTGAATCAGAAGCTCAAAAACCAAAAAGAGAAAGGGACAAAGTAAATACATAAATTTATTGATTTATTGATTTATTGAACTCAGGAAAGAAAAAGACAAAATCATCTTAAGACTGAAGGCTGTATTACAAGTACCCAATGGAGAATAGACTGAAATGAAATTTTAAGAGAATTGAAGAGAGGTAGGAAAATAACAAGAAAATTTAAATGAACTAAAAAAAGGAATTAAAAGGTTCAGAGAGAAAGTGATTGAAACAGAAAGTAAACAAAGAAAATTAAAGATACAGATCACTAGAATCCCAGAAGAAGACATATAAAACAATGGAACAAAATTTACATTTAAACCTATAACCCAAAATGTAAAAATATATCATGTTCATGTACTGGAAGACTCAATGTTATTAAGATGTCAGTTCTTCTCAAATTGATCTATAGATTTGATTCATTTTCAGTCAAAATCTCAACAAACTATGGAAATTAATAAGCTATTTCTAAAATTTATGTGGAAATGTAAAGAACCTAGAAGAGCCAAAACAACTTTGAAGGAAAGAACAAAATTGTAGGATGTGCATTACTTGATTTCAAGGTTTACTATAAGATGTACAGTGATCAAGAAAGAGTGGTATTTGCATAAGGATTGACATATAGATTAATAAAACAGAGTAGAAAATCCTAAAATAGACTCACACATCTATGGTCAATAAATTTTTTATAAAGGTATCAAGGCAATTCAATGGAGAAGATAGTCTTTTCACCAAATGGTTCTGGAACAACAAAATATCCATATAAAAAGAATGATTCTTAACTCATACTTTATATCATACACAAAAATTTATTTAAAATAAATCATAAATCTAAAAATAACATTTAAAGATCTAAAACTTATAGCAGAAAATATAGCAGGAAATGCTTCTGAACCTGGGGTAGACAAAGATTTCTTAGATTGAGCACAAAAAGCACAAGATAGAAAGTTGATAATTGAACTTTATCAAAATTATATACCTCTCTTTCAAATACATCATTAACAAGGAAATAGTCAAGTCTCACAATGGGAGAAAATATTCACAATACATACACAGGACCAAAGATTTGTATCCAGAATATAAAAAGAACTATTATTACTCAGTAATGATAAAATTACCCAATTTTTAAAACTGGCGATGTGTTCAAACACTTCTCAAAAGATGATAACAAATGTCCAATATGCACGTGAAAAGATGCTCAACACTATTAGCCTTCAGGAAGACATAAAGTAAAACTACAATGAGATACCACTATACATTCACCAAAATGGCTAAAATTATAAAAACTGATGATACCAAGTGTTGGCAAGGATACAAAACAATTGGAGCTCTCATATATTGCTGCCAAAAATGTAAAATGATACAACCACTTTGGAAAATAGTTTGTTTCTAATAAAGTTGAACATACAGTTATACAATCCAGTAATTACATCCTGTTTTACCCAAGACAAATGAAAACATGTGTCCATACAAAGACTTGTATACAAATGCTTATAGTGGTTTTATTCATAATAGTAAAAATCTAGAAATAACCCAATATCCATCAGAAGTGAATGGATAAACAAATTGTGGCATACACTTGGTAATAAAAAATAATGAACAACTGACTCCATGCAATAGCAAGGAGGATGAATCTCAAAAATGTTACTCTGAGTCAGAGATGCCAGACACAAAAGAGTGTGGATTGTATGATTCCATATATATCAAACCCTGCAAAAGGTAAATCTAATCTATAGCACCAAAAAGCTTATCAGTGGCCGGGTGCGGTGGCTCACGCCTGTAATCCTAGCATTCTGGGAGGCCAAGGCAGGAGGATTGCTTGAGCTCAGGAGTTTGAGACCAGCCTGAGCAAGAGCGAGACCCCGTCTCTACTATAAACAGAAAGAAATTAGCCAAACAACTAAAAATAGAAAAAAAAATTAGCCAGGCTTGGTGGTACATGCCTGCAGTCCCAGCTACCTGGGAGGCTGAGGCAGGAGGATCGCTTGAGTCCAGGAGTTTGAGGTTGCTGTGAGCTAGACCGACGTCACGGCACTCTAGTCCGGGCAACAGAGTGAGACTCTGTCTCAAAAAAAAAAAAAAAAAGCTTATCAGTGATTGCTTGGATAGCAGGAATGATAACAAAGGGGAATGAAGGAATTTTTAGATAATAAAATCTGTATCTTGATTGTGGTATTGGTAATAGGAGTGCATAAATTTGTTAAAATTCATTAAACTATACATTTAAAATTGGTACATTTTTATGCATGTAACTAAAACTTCAAAAAGTTGATTTTAAAAAGTATAATCTAAGAAAATTTTCCAGGAACAATAAAAAGACTGAATCTACCAAGTGAAAGAGCCCATTGGGTATCTGTTAAACTGGTACAGCTCACTCAGAAATATGGTCAGGTTTCTATATATTATCTATGATTCTAATGTACCTCATGTGTCAAAAGCAACACCCACAATTCTCTTTGAGACATGTCTTTAAAGATACTGATCACTAGAATCCCTGAAAAAGACACACCCTTAATGAGGGTATGTCAGGCTACTCTCTTAAGATTCCAAGAAACCCTTTTGTCCAGCCGAGGAGTGAAGGGAGAGGCTCCCAGAGGGTCTCACCCACCTTATTGAGGGTCTCACGAGCCAAACTAAAGAGTTCAGTTTTATCTTGAAAGAAATGAGCAGCCTCTGAAGGGTTTTATGCATTGGTTTGATATAGTCAGATCCGTGTTTTGGAAAAATCAACTCCCCATCCCACGAGCTTGGAGAAGGGAGACAGGAAAACCAACAGGAGGCTGTTGAAGCCACCCTGGTAAGAAATGATGAGGATTTAGGGCGATTAATGATGATGGGAATGCGAGAGAGGAAGTGGGATGAAGACACGTTGAGATATTTATGGGAAGAAACTCCAGCCTCCTACTATAATTACACATTACACAATCTACAGTGTTACACAGAGACCAGTGAAAAGAATCACAGGCTTGTTAATGGAAAAAAGATTAACTCTGTACAATAATTTTAAAGAGATTTATTTTGAGCCAAATTTGAGGACCATGACCTGGAGCCACGCCCAAAAGATCTTGAGTAGTGGACTCGGTGTGGCTGGGTTATAGTTTGCTTTTATACATTTTAGAGAGACAGGGGTTATAGGTAAAGTCATAAATCAAGTCAATGGGAGGCATACATTGGTTTGGCCCAAAAAGGCGGGACATCTCAAAGTGGAGGCTTATAAATCATAGGTGGATTTAGGGATTTATTAGTTGACCATTGGCTAAAAAAGTTAAATTTTGTCCAAAAGACAAAAATCAACTAAAAAAATGTTTAAAAGTTTTTTATCTATCACATAATGCTAATTAAAAAAAATGTTTAAGGATCTTGTATCTATTACATGATGTTATACCAAAATCAGGTTAAAAAATAAACAACGTCATAAAAAACCTGTTTGCTGAGATCTTATCATTTATAGACATGACTCACTTAGCCACCTTAAAAAAATTTTTTAAACAAAAAAAAAAGATCTTTATAACCCACCTGTTAATGGGTTATAAAGAATGTCCCCAGGCCGGACGCGGTGGCTCACACCTGTAATCCTAGCACTCTGGGAGGCCAAGGCGAGCAGATTGTTTGAGCTCAGGAGTTCGAAACCAGCCTGAGCAAGAGCGAGACCCCGTCTCTACTAAAATTAGAAAGAAATTAATTGGACAACTAACAATATATAGAAAAAAATTAGCCGGGCATGGTGGCACATGCCTGTAGTCCCAGCTACTCGAGAGGCTGAGGCAGAAGGATTGCTTGAGCCCAGGTGTTTGAGGTTGCTGTGAGCTAAGCTGACGCTACGGCACTCTAGCCCGGGCAATACAGTGAGACTCTGTCTCAAAAAAAAAAAAAAAAAAAAAAGAATGTCCCCAAAAAGAGAGGGGGACATGATAAGACATGTCTGACCTTCCTCCTGACAGGCGATTTAGTTTTAAGATATTCCTTTGGCCACAGGGGGTCCATTTAGTCAGCCGGTAGAAGATGAGCCTTAA
>CAUYSK010073198.1:0-30463 GCA_963575035.1 Avahi laniger
CTGCAATCCCAGAACTTTCAGGGGCTGACTCAAATGGATCGCTTGAGACCAGAAGTTCAAGGCTAGAGCCTGGGCAACACAGCAAGACCCAACCCCCTAAAAAAAAATGTAAAAATCAGCCAGGTATGGTGGTACCTCCTCCAGGCCAAGGTCCTCTGGAGGCTGAGGTGGGAGGATTGCTTGAGCCCAGGAGTGCAAATCTGCAGTGAGCTATGATTACACTGCAGCCTGGGCCACAGAGTGAGACCCTCTCTCAAAAAAAAAAAAAACAAAAAAAACCAAAAAAATAGAGATAGAATCTGAATAAATTTCTTTTAGGATAGGAAGTTTATTTGGTTTCAATATTTGTTACTATTTGTTACATGTTTTTTGAGTTAAAACTGGAGATGGACACTTAAAGCAATGATCATGATGCTAATTAGATGTTAGATTTTACTCTTTGATAGATACCACTCTGAAGAAACAAAATGTTTCCAAAGTTTAATACTTTTTTAGAAAGCCAGAGAAACAAGCTTTCCCTTAATTCTTCATTTGGTACAATTAGTACAGTCTGTAAACTTTCTGTGATAGTTAACTGTAGCAGAGGTGCGTTTCTCTTTTGTTCTGTGGACAAATGGAGAAAGCAGATGGCTTGGTTATTTCTCACCGTCCGCTTCTGCCTTGCAAAGACACTAACCTAATAACTAAAAGACCAAATTGGCTCTTGTTGTGTCTATGTGTGTACGGTTAGATGACCTTTGCTAACCTTCTGGTTTTCTCTGTATAACGCCAACATGCCCCCAAGTGCAGGCGGGACAGAAATTGAGTTCTGCTTATCCATTGAGGTTGGGAGCTGGATGTCATGCACAGTCCCAGAGCCTGAGTGCACCTGTGTGGTTCCTGGACGAAGTGGATTTTGGCTTTGGGGCGTGTGTTTTGTGGCCCTGTGTTGTTGTGGTTTCATTGGGTGGTTTTAAATGGATCCTGGGTGTCGTCCATGATGAAGGACAAGCTTCATGTGTTTTTTGAATCGTGCTCTTGGAAATAGGTTTTATTCGGTCAGAAAGATGGCAGACGTTTCCGTGTGACCCTCTCTGGCCAAGGTCAGCCTTGGAGCTGATTGTGTACTTGAAATCGCTGGGTCCTAACAGCTGGTGGCTCTAAGGCCACAATTTCTTCATCGAACCCTTTTCAAGCTCTCTATTGTCGACTAGCTTTTGTATGAATTTATGATATTGACATTAAGATTCTCAGCTGAGAATGATGTTGCAACTTTAACAAACTAGAATGGTGCTGATTTGTTCGTTTACAACACGTTGGTTTTTTTCAATTAGAACAAATGGATTGTAATTGTTTATCCAACTATAATAGTTCATTATTAGAACATTATTCTCATTAAAGAGATCTGAAGGCACAAAATATGGTTTTCTGTGAAGGGGAAATAAACAAACTCCCTGAGTTATGTCTGATGGGCTGATGATTATTTTAAGAAAAAAACCGTCATCCCCCCAGTAAAGTACCACATCACCGTAAAGCAGCCACTCTGGAAGACTGACCATACTGTTGAAGATGAGAATCTAACGACCGTGGGAGGAACAGGAATGGAATCTGTGCCTGGTCACTAAGTGCTCAAGAAATGGGCTAAAATGCAAACCGTAACTTTGTTTCATCACATTAATGAAACAAAGACACGTTTGCTGAGCACATACTATGAACCAAGAAACGTCCTAGGAATTAGATCCATCACAGATACAACATTCTCTTTGCTCCCTAATGACTAAGGGGAGACAAGTTGCTGAATCCTGTCACAGGTAGATAGTAATAACACTAATTTGGGTGGTAGCAATTGCAATATGAAATAAAACAAATTCAGAATTTGTTTTGATTCAAAATATGTTGTAAAAAAAATAAATCTCTGATTTAGTTTTACATTTAGAATAGGAAAAGGATTAAAGTGGTGATTGCATTGAAACAAAGTAGTTAAAATTGCTTCTCACTTTATTATACTGTCATTGCATTAACATAACTTCTGATGTACCTTGACTTCCTCTGAAAAGCTCTTAACAGCTGAAGTCTCTGAGCCTGGGTCGTAAAGGCCTTTGCATATTCAAGAACTCGCTCTAGGTTTTAAAGCCATTTTTATTCCATCTCAGACTATTCAGTGCCGCCCTGATGATGGTGAGTTGATGTCTGCGGTGGATGAGGCAGGGATATAAAACGTGCAGGTTCTAATGATCTTTTCTGATTTCATGAAAAATGTGTTATTTTTTATTTTCTGTGCATGAGTTATATGCAACTCGAAAAATATTGAAAGCGGCTTCCAAGGTAAAGAGACGTGTGAGTTACATATGCTTCACAAGGCCCCAGGCTCAAAACTATCATGAGTTAAATACAAGTCACGTGGTGGTTAATGTGTTAAAAACCTACGCTACTCTCCTGCTTTCACTTTATGTCCAGTTTCTGCTCTTGCCCCAGTCAGAGTAAGTTGCAGGCCACACACACCAGATGCAAAAGGGATGTACATGTTGGACTTTCATTTGAAGACGTCATGCTCTATACACCATTTAATGTGGACGTATTCACATAACTGAAATCGTGTGTGTAGCATAGTCCAATTTAGTGTCTTTGTCATTCGTATTGGCAGGCAAACTGTGGACAAGAAGCATGAAGGTTGCTTACAACATTCTGCACAAATTAGGTACAAAGCAAGAACCTATGGTACGGCCTGGAGACAGGGTAAGTGTGATTTTTCCCAGAATAAT
Organism: Avahi laniger; assembly: GCA_963575035.1. Lineage (NCBI taxonomy): Eukaryota > Metazoa > Chordata > Mammalia > Primates > Indriidae > Avahi > Avahi laniger. Next base: position 2,742 of record CAUYSK010073198.1, read on the forward strand.
CATTCATTCCTCAGCATAAAAATTAGACACTTCCTGTGGGTGCCTGAACTAATGCAGAGCATCTTCCTAGGCTTGGAAAAGGCATATATGATGCCTAGGCTGAATAGGGCTTTAAGATGTCGTAGTAGGAGCTGTGGCAAGTAAAAAGACACACCACACATTAAGCCTGCCTTTAACAAGCTTGTAATAAATATCAAAACACTGTTAAGTCACCTTGATAATTAGCTTTTATGTAAATTGGGAATTGATAAAGATCCCTAAGAAGAAGTGGTAAGAGATATAGCTGAATTCTTTGGGAAAAAGATCTTTTCATTTTAAGGAGCATCTAGAATCTGAGAAGACTTCTCAGGGGGAAAAGGTGAGCCTGTAACTGTTGGTCAGGTACCAGGAAATGGCGTGGAAAGGAACTAAAGCCATTCACTTAGACAGTAGTGCTGGGTATACGAGATTCACTTAGACAATAGTGCTGGGTATATGAGATTCACTTGGACAGTAGTGCTGGGTATAGGAGATTCACTTAGACAGTAGGGCTGGATATAGGAGGAGCCTTGCAAGAAGAGTCAGGAAGAAGATGGGAATCAGTTCAACAGGAGAGGCCTCAGCTAGTTGTGTAGGTTTGCAGCTCCTGATTTGCTGATGCTTGTTCTGCTCTGTGAATAATTATGTACAGTGAAATACCAAAGGAATACAGAGGATTAAATGAAAGGAAGCCATGCGGGTTTATGAAAGTTAAATGTGTATGTATTTGTATAGTATCGTGCTGCAATCACTATGGAGTCACCAGTAACTTGGGATTTGTGACTGATTGAAATGTTAAAGGAAAATTTAATGGAAATACTATGAGTACAAATTTCAGGGGAAAAGGTGTTCAGTTTTGCAGATCACCATTGTTAGTATGTTTCTCCTTCACATAAACTAAAGAAAAAGCATACGATACTTATTTAAAAACCGGTCTTACTAAAATGCATTTTTACGTAGAGCACCTGATTTTCGTTCCAGCATCCCTTCTTTCTTAGAATTTTAATCCTGCTGTCTGGCCGTCCCTCCAGGTGGCACTGGTGTTCCCGAACAACGACCCCGCGGCCTTCATGGTAGCGTTCTATGGCTGCCTGCTGGCGGAAGTCGTGCCCGTGCCCATCGAAGTGCCGCTCACGAGAAAGGTAAAGAACTCGCTGGTTAAGGCCCATCAGAGGGAGGGGACAGCCCAGCACGGCTGCGTGAGAATTTGCAGACGTACTTTTAGAAAACGGCTTCTCACCACAGCTTGGTGTGGATCCAGATGCTCTGACATGTTTTCACTGTTCCTGGGGTCTGCAGGTTTTCCTCTATCATCTTAGCGAAGGGAGCAGCTTTTAGCACATATGGCGTGGCCTAACCGCAGGATGTGCCACTCCCCAGAGGTGGGGCTTCAGTTTATTTGGTGGCAGAACATTGAGCTAAATAATCTTAGTAAAGCAGGTGTTTGAGGACATCCTTCAGTTGGACAGTAGGACTGGGTATATAAGATTCACTTGGACAGTAGGGCTGGGTATAGGAGAAGCCTTGGAAGGAGAGTCAAGAAGTATCATGTACACTAGGATCTGGGTGAATGATAGTTTTTATACTTGTTTTTTGGGGGGGAGGGTTGTTGCTTTTGTTCAGTTGTTTTGGCATTATCCAGTCCCAACTTTACCTATGATTTGTCGTATTTTAGTCTATAATTAAAATAAATAACTAAACTTGCTATTATAATTATCATTTCATTCAGTTTTAAAGAAACTAGAGTTGCACATATACACACTACATATCAATGTAAGTTTCTCAAACCATGTGGATAATTTGCTCATGTTCAAGGCAGAGTTACAGTAACTTTAAAAAAGAAACATCAGGGAGGAGGTTCTAGCAGAGCTGATGCTGGGTTCACTGAAGAGAGTTGTCTGACACTGCAGAAAGGAGTTGGCCACCCGAGGGGCAGCCCTAGACCTGAGCGGATGACATGCCCTTGGACACCACCCTCAGCTCATCTGGGCTTCCTTTCGCTCATCTTTAATGAGCAAACTGTGTGGGTGACTCTTCTAGCTTCAAAATGCAGTGATCACTGTAGCCCAGGCTGAGTTGCCAAAAAAACTTCCACTGTGTCTGTGGCTACTCTCACGTTAAAATTTGTTGATTTGGTATTTGAGAAAACTGCTGCTGCCTCTCGGAGCACATCATGGGTAACTCTGCGGTCTGTGCAGGTTACACAGTTGCCTTCCAAACTCTGCCCCTTCCATGTGTCGACCCCGAATAAGTGACTGAGAGTAAGATCTCAATCAGCGGAGGTTTATGAAGCCAAAGTTGAAGATACGCCTGGGAAAAACACAAACCATGACAAATCTGTGGCTATTTCTCCGGAGGGGAATTTGGGAGTTTCGGTGTTTAAAGGGGAGTAGGGCCTACAGAGAGAGAAAAAAGGGGGTGGAGGTAGTAGACAACATGGTTACATTCTGGTGAGATCCAGGGAGATCTATGCTTTACATAAGAAAAGGCAAATGTTAGAAGGGAAAAAAGGAGTGAAGGAAGCATCGGTTATGCTCAGGTGCCTGGGCCAGTGGCAGCGTGCCTGATCTGCCTGATCTGCACCTGTGAAGGTAAACTTGTATCTCGTCATTACTGTGGGGTCAAACAGACCTTAGCTTTGCTGGGCATAGCCTGCAGACCCACAGTGACAATTTGCACATCCTTATGGGAGGCCAGCAGGGAATGTCCTTACAGAACATCTGTGGGGCCTGGGGCCATCACCTCCCTTTTGCATAAGGAACTGGGTGACAGTCCTGAGATTTTTATTTTCTTTTGCAGATAGGAAGGGAGAGAATGGAAACGGAGGGGAGGGGTGATTGCCATGTTAATTTCCTATGAGCAAAACCAGAGAGTTCCCTGCATGTCTGGCAGGGCTGCAGGTGTGACCCCGAGGCTCCCTCCAGCAGGTGTGGAGAACCTGCACAGGTTGCAGCCAGCACCCCAGGTGTGCGTCCTCATCTCCTGTGTCCCGCGGTCTCCACAATAGTGGGGGAGAAAAGTGGAAGGATTGGGGTTTTGCTAAGCGTGACAGCTACGTCCTCCTGGGTAATCAGAGCCACTGTTGACCCCGGTTTTGATATCTGATAAGGGGTGTGTGATGCTCCTCTTCACTTGTTACTTACTTTGGGGGGCAGAGGCTCTGCAGAAAATGCTCTGAGTTCTCTGAGCAGCAGTAAGATGATGATGTGGAGGAACCCGAAGGCTGCTGAGAACACGGAGACCAGTTGTGAGTGGTTCAGTCACCAGACAGGAAGCATTTGTTCTTAGGAGAAGCGATTATTTATCTTTTCCCCTTCACACATATAATTCAGATTTGTCTATTTTAAATGTCTAGCCTAGTGTCTTCCCAACCAGGGCTGGTTCTCACAGGAAGTATTTGGGCGGAAAAGGGGGGGCTTGATTTTCCTGAGGAATGTTCTAGCACTGCCTTCTGGGTGGCAGAAGTGCCAATACCGTCACCTGATAATGTGAGGCGTAACTTCAGGTTCTGCAAAGGTGGCAGTCACTTGGGGCGTAAAATGTGCCCCTGTAACATATTTTTAAGATGCTCTGAAATAATGCAATTAAGTACCATTCAGATGGAGATTGATATAAACCACTCATTTTAACCGTGTTAGAAACCTTTTTAGCGGTGTTCAGACAGGACCCCATTGCAGTGGTGCTGGGGAAGGGGAGGGCTTTGCCCGGGGACGGAAGGACCTGGCAGTTCCCTTTGCCGAGGGCACCTCTTGCACCTGAGAAGTCATCGGGTTCCCTGTGTGAGGCGGGGGCAGCGAGGGACGTCTCAGGAGGGGGCTCTGTGGCCACGGGTTGGGGAGCAGAGCAAGGTGTCGCAGGGGCCTGGGATTTCTCCTTACGCTGAGGGGACCCTCAGGACACAGGTGTCACTGGCGTGACATGCACATGGGAGAACCGTCTGCCCCACACCTCACCTGGCAGTGGAGAAAGTGGACTGACGTGGCTATTCCTCCGTCCCTGCAGGGCAGCTGGATGCGTTGGCTGCGAACCCACGTGGGGTGGCCGGCGAGGACAGCCCTGTCCCCCAGGGCCCTGCCGCCCAGCAATGGCTCGTTTCAGTGCTTCAGTTATTTTGTTGATACGCAACGTGCTCACGGTGGGGAGAGGGTGACCCGTCTCCATCTGCAGGCCTGGCACCTGCCCCAGACGTACCTGCCGTGTCTTTGGTCTTCGGGCATTTTAATAGCCACTCGACATTAGCGTGTTAGGCAGAGCGTTTCCACAACCCTTTCTGCTCTGTATGATGAGTCTGTCTTACAGCCTCATAGAATTGGAAGGAGACACGACAGCGACCTTCTGACGAGACCCCTGAGTGCTTCCCACACACTCTTCCCGCTCACCCCTCACAACTTTGCATCCATTTTACAGATGAGGAAACTGAGGCCAGGCCAGCAGAGTCCAGAGTCTGTGCCCTGAGTTGCTGTTGGCTCAGGAAGAGAGAAGGGGCTTGGGTGTTAGTTCACTGCCCGATATCCAAGCCTGGGCGGCGTTTTGCCAGCTCTGGAGCCGTGTGGTGGATTCTCAACTCCTCTTGCTGTTGCGCTCACAGGACGCAGGGAGCCAGCAGATCGGGTTCCTGCTGGGAAGCTGTGGAGTCACCGTGGCCTTGACCAGCGACGCCTGCCACAAAGGACTGCCAAAGAGCCCGACGGGGGAGATCCCACAGTTCAAAGGTGCGCTGGCAAGCTGAGCTCGTGCCTGTCCTGGCCTTGGTGTCGGGGGACCGGCTTCTCGCTGGGGGGGAGCGGGGGAGGGGCAAGCCTGTTGCCTCAGCTCCGAGACCCACGTTCCCGCGTGTTGCCGTCTCTGGTGACGCCACGGCCGCCGGGCTGTGGGTGCTGCAGGTTAGCGGAGGAGGCCTGGGTGCTCCGTGGGTGTCTCAGGCTCCAGGGGACGCAGAAGCCCCAGAGACTCGGTCCAGCCGGAAGTGGGGTTTGAACTTGTGCCGTGAGGGGGGAGACACAGTCTGCAGACCCGTTTCCTGGGTGATGTCCCTCAAAAGAACCCGTCGCTGGTTTCCAAGGTTGGCCAAAGCTGCTGTGGTTCGTCACGGAGTCCAAGCACCTCTCCAAGCCGCCGCGAGACTGGTTCCCACACATCAAAGACGCCAACAATGACACCGCCTACATCGAGGTGAGTCGGACACGCCGCCCGCGCGTCCACACGTGTCCCGGGGGGATTGACACGCGCTTCCGACACGCACACGTATCCGGAGTTCGGGGACTCGGCACCTCGCGTAGCTGGACAGCCAGAGGACGTGGCTGGGACTCCACCGTCTGACGCTCTTCCCTGCGCCTGTCTCCTTCCAGTACAAGACGTGCAAGGACGGGAGCGTGCTCGGCGTGACAGTGACCAGGATTGCGCTGCTGACGCACTGCCAGGCCCTAACGCAGGCCTGCGGCTACACGGAAGGTAGGGCGGCCCCTCCTCGCCAGACCGCAGCTCCCGGGACCGGGGTTCCGTGAGGTGCCCTGTCCCTGGGGACACGGGAGCAGAGACCGCAGCACTCCGACCGGTGCCGTGAAAGTGGTGTTGGGTTTACCCAGCTCCACCGACCGTCCCTCGCTGAGCTGGCGCTGCAGCTCGCCCGCCGTAACAAAACATCCCGGACGGGCCGACGCGTGTCCTCACAGCTCGTGGACTGGAGTCTGAGTCGGGGTCCCGCGGGGTTGGCTCCTGGTGAGGCCGTGTCCTTGCAGAGTGCTCGCCTGGCCCGTCCCATGCACGCACACGGTCGGGGACGGGGAGAAGAGACCTCTCTCCTTGGGGGCGCCCACCCTATGGGGAGGAGCGAGTGACAGCGGGAGATGTGGCGTTAGTGGCATGCAGGGCCGGGAGTGTAGGCGCTCACTCCCCTCGGTGACAGGGACGTGACCTCAGGGAGCCGGGCCGTGCGCGGGGCTGGCTCTCAGCTTCGCTGCCGCGTCCGTAACAGGGATCATTTCCGGGCCGCGTGTGTTCAGCACCCTCCTCTGATGGTCATCAAGGCGTCTTCTGTCCCTGTCCCCAAGCCCACACCCCTCCCTTGTTGCCGACACCCAGCCTCGTGGACGCCTAATAGCGACACGGGCTGCAGGCACCTCCCTTCCTGGGAGATGCTCACGAGGGAGGTGAAGAGAAATCTTCAATCAGAAAGGAGAAGAAGGGGGGAAACACGTAAAGAGGAGCACGCCGTTCCGCGTGGCGAGCTCACGCTCCCCGGGGACCCTAGGGTGGGTCTAAGCCTGGAGGGGGCAGAATTTCTGCCCAGACACAGGGAAATGATGTTTTCCAAGACCCTCATTCCCATCTGACGTGACACTGGATTTTGCTGCGCCGTGGTCTGTGCCACCTGTCCTGAGTAAGAATCTGCTTCATTCTGTCGCGCAGCGGAGACCATCGTGAACGTGCTGGATTTCAAGAAGGATGTCGGGCTCTGGCACGGGATTCTGACGGTGAGTGGGGCCTGAAATTCACCCTCGCCGCCCCCGGCAGGCCACAGCTCCTGGGAGGGAAGCGGCGTTGTCTTCTCCCTCAGGTGCTCCCTGGATCCAGCCGGTGGCTCTGCAGAGAGGCCGGGGCCCCCTCGCTCCGCCCCCTGCCCCCCATGGCAGCACACGAGCCCCCGACGCCGCAGAGCCCACTGGGTCCGATGTGCTGTCCGCGGTGCCCGTGGCTTTGCTGCAGGACGTGACAGCGTGTGCCAAGTTCCAGCCACGGCATGTAGGTGCTGGCCGGTGTTTAAGTTTATTCTGGTCGTCCGTGAAAGAGAAATGGCTCCTTTAGGAGCCCTGGTCTGCGTCAGCAAAGCCACACGGAAGTCTGTGATTGAGACAGACTTTCCATGGCCCCTTACGTTCCAGGATAATGTTTAATTTACCAAATTAATTTTGCAAGATAAAAATTAATATAACCCACTAGAAAGAATTAAGCTTCCAGAACATGGAAGTCCATTTAAAAATGATGACCATTCAACTAAAGGTCTTATTTAAAAGAGGATTTGGACTTAAACTCTTCGATTCTGCCAGGCGTGGTGTAGGAAGGGCAGAGGGGACGGGGTGAGCCTCAGGGTCTCTCTGCCCTGCGAGTTGTGTCCAGGAAGCTCTCGTGAGGTCCTCTCCTGCCCAATCCCCCGCCGGCTGGCCCTCCGTGTCCTCCCCCGTCACTGCAGCGGAGCAGGAGTCCCCCTGCGCCGTGCCCGCCTGCTCACCTCGCGGCGTCTGTTGCTCCTTCAGAGCGTGATGAACATGATGCACGTGATCAGCATCCCGTACTCGCTGATGAAGGTGAACCCACTCTCCTGGATCCAGAAGGTCTGCCAGTACAAAGGTCGGTGGCCCTGGGGTCTGGGGGACAGAGCTCATGCGCCCCTCCCCTGTGATCGTGGCTACCCCTCATTTTCAGCGTGGGACGGGCTGGGGCCCAAGTTAACATGCTTCTGCTTTTCTTCTTAGCGAAAGTGGCCTGTGTGAAATCCAGGGACATGCACTGGGCGTTGGTAGCGCACAGAGACCAAAGAGACGTCAACCTCTCCTCTCTGCGGATGCTCATCGTGGCCGACGGAGCCAATCCCTGTGAGTGGGGCCTGCTGCGAACTTGAACTTGACCTGAGAGGCCCTCATCTTCTAGCTCTCGTTCTTTGCACTTCGAGTTTTGTTTTTCTAATCTGTGTCTTAGTGAAGAGTTGTCTTAAAATAAGCAGACAGTATTATTGACTGTAGCCCGAAGGTGCTGTAGCGTCACAGTCAGGAGTGAGGCATTTGCAGGCACACGGCCGCGGGAAGAGGAGAAACATCTCAGTTCTGTAGAGAGAGCTCCTTTTTAAATTCTGTTTCCCCAGCCGTAAATGGTACCTAAATCATAAGTTTTACGAGGGCTAAATGAAGTAATCCCTAAGTATAGTTCTTCAGCAAGTAGTAAGTCTCAAGAAATAGTGACTATTACTATTTCATGGTCTCTAGTACTGTTGATCAGTAAATTATCACTGGGATTTCGTTATGACATCCTGTAACAAAAAAACACTCAACCTAAATTAGTTCCACAGAAAACTGTCTCTACACCTTGAGAGATGTTTCAGTTGACTGGAGCTCAGACCTGGCTTGTTTCTGTGGGGAGGAGACGCAAAGGCAGAAGCAAAGTAAATTGAATGGAGGAATGAATGTTTCTAACCACGTTTATCAACCATGGAACGTATACACTTGTAAACTTTCCTGAGTGCCCGATACGCAAATGTAGGCGTGTGAGCAGATACGTTTTATAAAGAATTCTTTTGTTTACAAAATAATTTCATAAATCGTGAACTAATTTAGTAAACGTGTTTACCCGTAACTGTGCAGAGCTGCACATCTCGCGTGCGGCAGGTAAACCGCTGTGTCAGGATTGGCTTAGCGGTTGGCTCCCGGTGACTATGCCTCAGTCTCGTCATTCGAGTTAATACAGGGGAGCATGTCCTCGCTGGGTCACGTTCAGATTTGCCCATCCCTCAGGACTTGCGTCCTGAAGACGGTGGAGCAAGTCTCAGGAAAGTTAGCAAAGGAAGCTTGTTGTCTCCAGAAACATCTACAGTGTAGATGTGACATTTTTTATATTCTTGAGTTCTTTAAGTTGGGGATGTCATCTTTCATCGTAGCATAAACAGCGAATCGTCCTAAAGGAACGTGTTTTTGCGCTGCCCCGGCCTTTACTGCAGACCTGTTCTGTGTCATGGGTGCTTCAGCCCTCTGACCCTTGCCCTCCGACCCTTGTCCTTTCTCCTCCAGGGTCCATTTCTTCTTGTGACGCATTTCTCAACGTCTTCCAAAGCAAAGGCCTTCGACAGGAGGTCATCTGTCCTTGCGCCAGCTCTCCAGAGGCTCTCACCGTGGCCATCCGGAGGTACGTGTCATGTCAGTTCACGTGAGATCAGCCCTTGGGGACATGCTTATTTCTGTCACGTGCTGGAGTGTGGGTTCTTGGGACCAGTCCAGATTCATTCTTTAGAAAAACGTTTCTCACCTCCGTTTCCTGGGTGAGGGGAGCTCAGTCCAGAGGTACACAGAGCAGTGATGTCTCATTCTCGCAGTTTCCCAGATTTTCATTCCCTCTTGTCTCGGGTTTAGTTTGGGATGTTGGACGACGTGAGGTTTTTGTAGCCAGGCATGTACTGCAAAGACCCTGTTTCCAGATGAAGTTGCAGTCGCGGGTACAAGCGATTCTCTCTCGTGGGGGACGTGGTTCAACCCACAACAGATTCTGAAGCTTACGGTGTCTCACTTTCACGTTGAGCCTCCATAGAGGATGGTGTAGTGTCAGGAAATTGCGGCAGAACCACTGAGAACACCCTTGTTCTCATTTTCAAGTTTTGGTTTGTTGGAGTCTTTGGAAAAGGAAAGGCCGGAGTACTACACGTTCCAGCGTTCTGAGCTCACTACGTCCAGGTGGTTTCCTGCGGGTTTTATTATTTCAGCAGACTTCACTTTCTCTCTGGTTAGCCCTGCCCTTTTTGATTCTTACATGTAGAATAATTCTATTTCCAGACTCTTTTATGCTTTTTTTAAAAAAATACACCAGTTACTTAATTCAAATGAGATCTCCTTTTACAAATTTTAGCTTTTACGTCACCTCATTTATATCTTTAGATTTGCTATAAACCGTGATATTTTAAAGTTAAACAGCAAACTTACATTTATGGTCCAACTTTTAGATCTTAAAACTACATTAAAGATGAGTATATGGAAAATTATAGAAACAGATTTGATGTTGACCTAAGTTGTGGTCTCCCCCTTAGAGCACATTGAAGAATTTTTACTTTTCAGGGAAAAAACATCCACAATCTTGGAAATAGTTTATTTATTCACTAATTCAGTGAACAGATCTTTATTACTGGACGCTGTTCCAGGGTGAGACACAGCAAACAGAACAGACACTGCTGCCTCAGAAAGGTTGGCATCTGGGGACGAAGTGTGGGGTGGGTGTGTTTCTGTGAGGTGACGAGAGGTCCCATATCTGAGCCAAACCCGGAAGACCGGGAGACAGCCACATGGACATCTGCAGGAAGAATGTTCTGGGTAGAGGCAGGAAGCGGCACAAAAGCCCCATGCGGGCATGAGCTAGAAGCCTGGGAGGGTAAATCTCAGGCAGCCATTGTGAGCACGGTGGGCTCTCGAAGACTGCGCTTCATTAACCTCTTCTCCCCTGACTCACAGAGCATTGTGCAGCATATGCCTGTCATCCAAATAACTTCCCTTAAAGCTGGCTGGCAGAAGGGCATAGCGTAGATCTTACTTTGGATTCTTCCATATGAAATTGGGCGTGAGCTAGACGGTGTGCTTGTGAACCGAGCTGGATAGTCACTGTGTTGTGCTGTTCTCAGACGATTCTGGACCTTTCCAGCCAGACTTTGCAGGGGGCAGCCTCGGGGAGAGGCAGAGGGTTGGGGCTGAGATATTTTATGATGTCCTGGGAACTCAGAGGTAGAATTGGGGGACTTGTTGCCATCTGCCCCTAAACAGAACATGGTGGCTCCTTGACCGCGCGGCTGACGTCCTCAGAGCGCCCTAGGTGTGCAGCTGACACGCGCTTCTGTGGCTGTGCTGCTCTGTCTGCACACACTCAGGCACAAACTGCCGTTACAGGCCCACAGATGACAGCAACCAGCCCCCCGGCCGGGGCGTTCTCTCCATGCACGGGCTGACCTACGGCGTCATCCGCGTGGACTCAGAGGAGAAGCTGTCCGTGCTCACGGTGCAGGACGTCGGCCTGGTGATGCCTGGAGGTGAGCGTGGGCCTGGGGCGGGGGGCGCTGCGTTTCGGGGCAGGAATCCTGACCCTCATCCCGTGGGCTGATTGGTGACTGAGCGCTCGTCTGTCTCACGTCACCCCGTCCCTCTGTCCCTCTGGTGTGAGCTCTCGGGCTTCACTTCAAGTCTCCTGACATCTTCATTAGCTTCAAACATCTAAGGCCACGTGCTCCTTTTTCTGATGAAGTAAAGCCCCAAATGCTCGAGAACAAGGGCCTCTTTGCACGTGGGGACCCCAGGGCCCTCTTCCCCGAACGGCACCACGAACCCTCTGCCCTGCGGGTGCCCAAGCGACTCTCCCCGCTCTGACCTGGAGGATGTGCCTGCCAGCGCCTGACCCCTGGCTGGCCTTGGGGAAGATGTGTGCGAAATCCCAGGAACGTGAGTCTGCGGAATCAGTGAAGCGTGTTTTTGGCAATAAAGCCATTGTTTCAAAGTCACAGAAACCCTTTCCAGAGACAACCACCTGGGCGAAGGGCCCCACCTGCCCTTCACCTGCCACGCAGTGACTTGGGCACCTCCCAGGGGCCACATGTGTGACCCAGCCGCCCTCTGGTTTGCACAACGCGCTCACCTGGGACCTGGCTTGTGGGACCACAGGCATCAGCATTTAGGCTTCTCACTGTCTGCCCCCGAAATGGAGCTGGAGTCCCCACCCAGAGCCTGGCTCTCCTGACCAGCCCCTCTACGCGCAGGTGTGGTCTCACCCCCGTAGCAGGACGGCCACGCCCAGTGTGAACAGTACTGGTCACGCGTGTTCAGCATGTGCAGGAAACTTCACAGAGATCCCATCCTGAGTCGCGCCTGGAGGGTAGACGGCCACTCAGCCAGGCCTCCTGGCTCCATTTCTTTCTTTGAAAAATATATTTAATTTTGAAGTCAATAATAGAGCCCCACGATGGAATCTTTGAAAGATTCCGGAGGTTACACCATGAAAATCCTCCCTTTCGACCACTGGGGCATCTGCAGACGGTCAGCGTCATCAAGTCATGCACAGAAGCCTTTGAGCAACGTTCTTTGAAGGACTCGCCCTACGGGGAATTTGAAGTCAAAGATCAAATTTCCATGAGACACTGGAAACTCAGACACCAATTTAGGCAGAGAGAAGCGTCGACAGACTGAAGCCAGTGTCTGTGCTGCTTGATCCGAGGAGTTCAGGTGCATCCTGGAAGTCACACCCGTGCTGCCGACAACACGCGTGTGGCAGACGCCCTTGCGTTCGCTCTGCGTGCCACCCTCACATCCAAGTGACAGATGCTGTTCCCCTTACGTGCAATTTACGCGTTAAAATCAGAGCACTTGAAACTACGTATCGATGTCACAACTGTGCAATGTGACGTGTTGCTGCAGCATGAAGAATCACGACTCTCTTTAGGGAACGCGAGTGGCTGGCGGATGGAGACATGTGCAGTTTACTCCGGACACGGTTTCCGTTCTCGCGTGTCCTCCTCTTACTCATTTGTTCCTCCCCCCATCCCCCCTACTGGCTCTAACACACGTGTGCGCCATTTGCTTCCAGCCATCATGTGTTCGGTGAAGCCGGACGGGATTCCCCAGCTGTGCAGGACGGACGAGATTGGGGAGCTGTGCGTGTGCGCGGTCGCAACGGGCACCTCCTACTACGGCCTCTCCGGCATGACCAAGAACACCTTCGAGGTAGGTGGGAGCTGCTCTGCGAGCCCTGCCCCGGGGCGGCCTCCAGACAGCGCAGCCCGTGCGTGGCAGTGGCTGGCAAATGTGAGCAGGTGGTTGTCCAATAAAACATGTTTATGTTAATTGACATGGTTATCCTTTCTCCTGCCGTTTTCTATTTATGGCTTTTGGTGATTTTATCAGCATCTCTCTGACCTTATAACTGGTGTCAAGAAAGAATAATCATGATTTCTTAAAAACGGGCCTTTTAAAATTTGTTACTCACCTTTTCCTATTCAGCAAAAGTGCCAGGCAAGAGGTGGGTGATGCAGGACATGTACATGCGTGTGCGTGAACAGCCTCGCCTGGGGAGGGCCACTGGCCACCCCTACGGCCTCTTAGCTAAGCTGGATGTGGCCTGTGTGGACCCGAGACTTGAACACGTGTGCATTAAGTGTGTGGTGTGCACACGTGTGGGGGGTGTGGCAGGTGTGTATGCACATATGTGTGCTGTGCACACGTGTGCAGAGGCGTGTGTGGTGGGCATTGTGTGGGGTGCACACACGTGCTACATAGTGAGCAGAGACGTTGAGGGTTAGACTCACGGGCTCAGCGTTCAGTGCCGCGTCCTGGGGTTCCCAGAACTTTTATCTTCTCACCAAGTGAGCCCGGCCTCAGCGGCAGCACGGTATTTGAGTCACATGTGAGAAAACGTCAACCCCGTGGGGACGTGTTTCCCAAACGTTTAGAGCTTTGGTTGTGGCTGTACAGACGTGTCGTGGTGCCTGTCCGGGCTGGCTTTGCGGAACGTGAATTCAACTTTCTAGTACATCCCTTGATGCCAGAGCTGGATACGAACCCCACCCCTCTGTGCAATGCCCCTGCGGGTTGGAGGGAAAGAGGTTTAGACTCTGAAGTCCGTTCCATTTGCTTCCTTTGTATTTCTCTTTTCAGCATATTTCTGACAAGGAAAAGTAGCATTTTAATGAATGAGGATCAGTTACTTTACAGCTAACATGGGCTGTTTAAAATGCACCTTGATTCTTCATTTATTACTTCTATGCTGTGGTTTTATAAACAAAATAAGTCATTGCCACTCCTCAGCATGGGGTCGTGCTCTCTGGGTGTCCCTGGCTCCGCATTCCGGGGCCTGTGGGAGGGGGGCAGGTGTGAGGCTCCTGCACTTCCTAGAGGTGCGGGCCGGTTGAGCCCCTGCCGGAGCCGTTGAGGGGAGGAAACTGCCATTGCTTTGGGAGCCGGCAGCCCCCGGGGCCTCTGTACCTCTGGCAGGTTGCTCAGGAAGTGGACTCGGGCCAGGGGCGGCTGTGAGAAGTGGCCTGACTGCAGCTGTGTCCCCAGGTGTTCCCTATGACGAGCTCGGGGGCGCCCATCAGCGAGTACCCCTTCATCAGGACAGGCCTGCTGGGCTTCGTTGGTCCCGGGGGGCTTGTCTTCGTGGTGGGCAAGATGGATGGTCTTATGGTGGTCAGCGGCCGCAGGCACAACGCCGATGACATCGTGGCAACGGCGCTGGCCGTGGAGCCCATGAAGTTCGTCTACAGAGGAAGGTTGGTGGCGCTTGTGAGCGAATCGGGCACGTTTTTCTGTAGTCCGTGATTTTCATGTGCGTAAAAAGAATTCAACACTTGCGTAAACGCCTCGTTTATTGTGACTCAGTTTCCTCTTCTGTGCAGTTGAAGCAGCTGGACTCGGTGACCTCTGAGAGTTCACCTAGTTCTGAATACACAAGATTTTATGTTAATTTCCTGAGCCTCATGAAAATATTTTCATTCACTTTCCCTGTAAGTTAAATTATCTGTCTGAAACTTACTTTTAATAAATCCACAAACTGAAGGTCCGTAGTTGAGTCACAGGTTTGCTCAGAGGAGCTGACGTCACCGATTCCCGCCTCTCCCGGTCTCCTCTTCCCCACCTTGCCCGGCACACGGGAGAGGCTCAGCAGTTCTTGGATTAGCTGCTACGGCGCTTGAGTTTTTCGCTAATTTGAAGGCGGTCGTAGCTGTGTTAGAACCTTATGTTGTTGGAGGCTCATAGATGAGGGAGAAGGCGGACACTTGGATGTGTCGTTGCCGCCTCTGAGTCCTCTTTAGAAAAACCACAGCCTGTCTGAAGAGCACGCAGGAGTGTCGCGCTCGCAGCTGCGTGCGGGCTGTGCGGGCTGGTGTTTGGCAGAAGGCAGCAGTCCCAGGTGGGCAGCAGCTTCTGATGTGGAGGAGGTTGGGATGCGAGTGAGGTGATGTCAGCAGGTCTGATGGTCGTGCACTGACCCCCTACACTGAAGGGAGAATCCTGCCACAGACCCACGGGCGCCGCGAAGGCGTTGTGTGGCCCCCTGTTGTTCTTGCAGTGGCCTTTGGAGTGGCGGTCGGAGCTGCATCTCCTGCGCTTTGTGGCCGATCACGGTTGTGGGATTCCTGCCGTGAGAGCGTCCCCGAGGCCCGCTCACCGCACTCCTCTGTCCCTGCAGGATAGCCGTGTTCTCGGTGACGGTCCTCCACGACGACAGGATTGTGATCGTGGCGGAGCAGAGGCCAGACTCCACGGAGGAGGACAGCTTCCAGTGGATGAGTCGGGTGCTCCAGGTCGCGCCCTGCCCCCTTGCTCATTAGGGTTAGGGCCTGGCCCCAGCAGCAAGGGGTCCCCTTTCCCTCTCCCCGTTTGACCACAAAGCACGTCTCCGCAGTCGGGGTTAGGTCAGGACTTTGCAAAGCTGCTCCCCCGTTCACGCTGGGAATTCATTTTTCTCTGAATCTCCTGGTTTACCGTTAGGGTCTTTTGTGAGTCCTGTGTTAAACTACTCAGCTTGACGAGCTCAGATTAAAAGAAAGTTCTCTCGGTGGCTTTGCCCTCGGAGCCGCGCGAGCACCACGGACGTCCCTGTGTCGTGGACGGTATTTTGCACGATGCCCGCGTTCACCGAGCGTCTCTGATCCTGCTGTGACGCGGCTTCCTCGCTTCCCCAGGCCATCGACAGCATCCACCAGGTCGGGGTGTACTGCCTGGCGCTGGTGCCGGCCAACACGCTCCCCAAGACCCCGCTCGGTGGGATCCACCTGTCGGAGACGAAGCAGCTGTTCCTGGAGGGCGCCCTGCACCCCTGCAATGTGCTGCTGT
The DNA here is from genome assembly GCA_963575035.1 of Avahi laniger. NCBI lineage: Eukaryota > Metazoa > Chordata > Mammalia > Primates > Indriidae > Avahi > Avahi laniger. Next base: position 18,323 of record CAUYSK010073198.1, read on the forward strand.
GCCCCCACACCTGCGTCACCAACCTGCCCAAGCCGCGGCAGAAGCAGCCAGGTGCGTCCGGCGCCCCGTGCGGTCTGCGCCGGAGCTCGGCATGTTTTAGGGTCCACGTTCATCTGCTGTGTCGTTTTTATAGTCACGACCGTGACGGTGGGGACACCCCTGTTCACACCAGCTGGATGCGCAGTGTCAGGTGACGGCATCGTCACCTGCAGAACCCTGGTCACGGCTGCTTCACGCTCACGATGATGACCATTTCGGTCATTTCTTTGAAAATCTGCTCTAATGTGATCTATTTGGAGCCAGGGTTTCCCGGGGTGAGGTCGGCACCAGGGCGGGAAGTTGCGCTGTGAGGAGTTGCGCTTGTTTGCTCACCTGCGGCCTCTGCTGCTTTCCAGAAATCGGCCCCGCCTCTGTGATGGTGGGGAACCTGGTCTCTGGGAAGAGGATCGCCCAGGCCAGCGGGCGAGACCTGGGCCAGATCGAGGACAACGACCAGGCCCGCAAGGTAGGAGCCACCACCGCCGCGCAGAGCGAGCACCCCGACTTCCCGCTTGGCCAGTTCCACGGCTACTTTGCCCATGCGGGAATCCTGGTCCCGTCGTAGCTTCCCGAGCACTTGTCTCGGACCAGCTAGCCCCACTGGAAGCCCACACGGCCTCCTGGGGACCTTGCCACGAGGCTTCCTGCCCCAGGTCTCCGGGGAACAGGTGGACAGTCAGAGCCAGGGCTGGCGTCAGGCCTCCTCGTAGCAGCGTCGGGGCTGCCAGAGGAGTCCCTGAGCCGCTTTCCACCGCAGACGTCACACGGTACGCCACATGCATCTGCAGGTCCCTAGTGGAACCTTTCGGCCCTGCGAATGCTCAGTCCGCAGAGGCCCCACTCTGCGTGGGCTGTCAGGAAACATGGCCTGTCCCCAGTCCGGGACACGCGGTGGCACGTTAACTGAGGTGTCTGATCACTGTGTGCCCCATGGCGTCATGCGTTTCTGTTAGTAAAAGGGGTTAAGGGCCACGCACAGATGTTTCTACGGCCTGTCGTGAAGTATGGCTGTTCTTCTCACTGTGGACCAAATCAGCCCGCTACGTGTAGTTTGTGTAATTTGCAATTTAATAACATCAGGGTGTCACCTTTGCAAAAACTTAAAAGAGCCCATTTTTTAAAACAGGAGAGGTCTGATTCTCTCGTTGTAGCACACAGAAATCAACGTCGCATCCTCCCCAGACACCCTCGGGGCTTTTCCCTGTTGGCTTGAGGGAAATAGTTCTCCCGTCTGGGCAGAGTCTCGAGGAACTTCCCCGCCTGGGTGCAGCCTCCAGCTGTGGGTCTGGCCAGGCGCAGCAAGCCCAAATCGCTGCAGGAGAGAGGTTGGGAGTGTTTGCTTGTTCCCTCAGTCTTGCGCTCGTCAGGGATTTTCCTGAACACGGACGTCCGTCTCCCTGGGAGAAAAGCCGTGTGTTAAGACGCCTGAAGGCGCTGAGGCTCCCCGCCAGACGCTGGCCTGACCCCGCCCCCGTGTCTGTTCCAGTTCCTGTTCCTCTCGGAGGTCCTGCAGTGGAGGGCGCAGACCACCCCGGACCACGTGCTCTACACGCTGCTCAACTGTCGGGTGAGGCGCTGGGCTCGCCGCGGGGGGCAGGAGGTCTGGGAGGGGCTCTGGTTCTTTCCAACATTCCTGACTTTTTCCCTTCACTTCGGGCTTATGAGAATTCCTTTTATTTAGTTAGTTTTTGCTGTTTTGATTAAGGAGAATTTTTTACTTGAGAATTGCTTTTAAATATGACAATTTGTACATCTCTTTGTATACCTGTCTATGTGAGTAGACATTTTAGCAATCCTGTTCGCAGTAGTATAAGATACCTGTTCCATTTTGATTACTAAAGTACTTTTTTATAAATAAGTTATATGTTTATTATAGACTCTTGAGAATGAAAATTATTTCTAAGTGTAATTAAAGTTCCTGTTTACATTTCACAATAGAAAACCAAGCTCATCAGATACTGTTCCATAATAGCACTTAGGAGAAAGGCCTTAAATAGACAAGCAAATATTATTAACAGTAATGAGGCCACAGTGGGAGGATTGCTTGGGGTCAGGAGTTTGAGACCAGCCTGAGCAAGAGTGAGGCCCCTTTCTACAAAAAATGGAAAACTTAGCCGGCCGTGGTGGTGGTGCCTGTAGTCCCAGCTATGTGGGAGGCTGAGATGGGAGGATCGCTTATGCCCAGGAGTTGGAGGCTGCTGTGAGCTGTGATGAGGCTGCTGAATCCAGCCTGGAAAACAGCAAGACCTTGTCTCAAAAAAAAGAAATTAAATACAAAAATCTTAATATGCTTCTTAACTTTCCTTTTTTGCTATGGAAATAAAGTTGGAAAACCAGATTAAAAACGTAGGTCTTCCCGACAAGTACAGGAACAAGCAGCTCTTCAGAGAGCCGTGGCCTTTCAGAATCACGAATGTCAGAATTTCAGCGCACGGAGGAACCCCTGGCCCTTTGGAACAGCGGGAGGAAGATGAGGGATGGCTCGAGGAAACCGTTCCTGACTCTCCACCGTGGGCGTCGGCCCCTCTTTGCATGTGGTTTTTAGTTCTTGGAGGGACCCTCCTCCTCCTCCTTCCCGAGGAGGCGTCACTGTCCTGGGGCCGCCGTGTCTGAAGTGCCTCCTCCGTGCCTCCTCTCTGCAGTGACCACCCCGTCCTCCTTCAGCCCTTCCCTGATGTGCTCTGTCCTCCCCGGGTAGCGCACAGACGGGTGACATTCTTGCTAGCTAGTGACGAGTTGCTTGGCTTCCACGTCCACAGCATCGTCATCGGGCAGCTGCACGGCTGCCTGTCCCGGCTGGGTCGCCATGTGCAGCGAGCGTGTTTCTATTGATGACGTGTTCGGCCATGTCTCTCCCGCCTTGATCACGGCTCATTTAAAATGGTTAAATCGTTAGGTTTGTAGCCAACGCTTTTGGCCTTTTTTTAAAAATTTGCAGTAACTTCTTTAGAATTTTAAAATATAAATCCGTTTGGTTTTTTCTTCAGTCCTCAATATTTTTTCAGTTATTGGATCTAATGTAAAACTTGAAAAATGGCTCCAAGTTCACGGCGCTGAAACGTGCTTTCTTAGACTAGAGTTTGGTCGACTTCCCTGCATTCCCATGTTGTCGGAACGCCTCCCGAGGCTTCTCTTAGGAGAAATCAACCCCAAGTTTCCACTGGCGGGTGCGAGTGGAAGCCCACGGATGTGGCTGAGGATGCCAGAGAACTCAACCGTGGCCGGCGGGTGAACGGCCCCCGCTCCACGGGCCCCTCCCCTGGGGCGTAACACCTGGCTCTGGGAAACGAGACGTGTAACTGAAAATCGGGGGTATTTCTTTTGAGATAAGAGGTTGTATTGAGACTCCCAAAAGTACATGGATAACAAACAGTGTTCGAGGGGCCAGATGTGACCTGAGTCGGCGTGGCGTCACCGTGGCGGGCCGTGTCCTGATGAGCCCCGGCAGCTGGGAGAGGAGGAAGGAGGCAAGAACAGCCCTGGGCAGCCCCTCCCCGAGCCGCTCCGAGCAGGACGAGGGTGAGACGGGAAGGACTTGGTCCCCACAGGGCCGGCAGCAGGATCTGTGTCCCACCGACATGTCCCGTGTTCATGAGGACGTCCTCTCCGGACAAGGAGGTCACCCGCGGGTGTCACCCGATGACACAGCCCACCACCACCGTGGAGAAGAAACTGCCTGCGTGGGACTCGCCTGAGTAGGGCGCCCCTTTGTGGCACGGCGCCTTCCGAGGGCCCCTGAGGATGAACGGTTAATTCCACATCCTCCTACGTGCTGACTTGAGAACCTCACTCCCGAGAAGGCTCCTTATCTTGGAGCTTGCCCGGAAGCTTTGCCGTTCATTTTGGTTTTAACCTCCAGAAGTGACAACCAGTATTGTGCAAATCATGTTTCTGAAGGTCACCGAAGACAAAGGACAGCGTACAAGTTGTTTCTCCTTTTACACGCACCCGCAGGTGGGGATTTTTGAGAACCAGAATCGGGATGTGTTTTCACACACGCTCTTGGCTGCCGGTTGTGAGACATTCTGGCCTCTGCAGTCCCAGGACCCCAGAAAGCGGGGACACTGCAGGCTTTGTGTTGACGGAAAAGCTGGTTATCAATAGGGGGTCAGCTTGGCTCTCTGGAACGGGGAAAAATCCATTCCCGAAGCTGTGCAAACCAGTTTGGGAGCCGCTGTCTCATACAGTCCACGGCGGGTAGCTCCAGGCTCCCATGTGGCAAGAAGGGGTCCAGTGGGAACAGAGGGTGGGCCACGTCCACCATCACTGTCCTCTGGGCCAGCCTCCCGCTGGCCACGAGCCCCGTCTGTTCCGTGGTGCCTGGGCGGGGTCGGGGGGCTGGTTTTCCTGCTGAGCAACCAGCATACCCCAGTGTGGAAGCCGGATGAGTGATCTCTGGGCCTCCGCTGCATGTCCTTGTCCCATCGGGGTGTGTTTTGGTCCAGGTGAGCAGGCAGGTGAGCTCACTGTGCTGATATGCAGGGGCCTCCTGGCCTCACAAGCCCCACCTGCCGACGCTCTGGCTGGACCCAGACTCCCACCTCCTACGCCCGTCTCCACCCGCCTCTGCCACGTTCTGCTCTCTGGTTGTTCCACTTTATCTGTTTCTGTTTTCTTATTTTGTGAGTCTCCTCTGAGGAAAAGTAACCGAGGAAGGGCTGTGAGCAAGCTCAGTGCAGGCCGGGGAAGCTGAAACTCCTGGGTCAGAGGGTCCGAGGCCGGTGGCCTCCAGTGCCCTGACTTGGGGGTGCCGTGAGCAGATGGGATGGTCGTCGGTGGTTTTGTGAGCGTTTTTGGTAGAAGTCGGAAGCTGGTGTTCGTGTCTCGATGCATCACGGGATGTCCTCCGACGCCCAGACCTCATGTTTCGTGCACATGTCGAGGTCGCTGAGACGGGAATGCGCCCTGCCTGACGGCCCCGCTGCTCAGTGCTGGGCTGCAGCCCTCGAGGCGGCCGCCTCCTGCGTGAGGGGAGCTCCAGGGACTGTGGGGCACTTCCTTCCGCCCCTGGACTGCTGGCGGAGCTGAGCTGTTCACCACGTTAGAACAGAATCTGATCGTGAAGAAGCAGGTTTTAAAGTAGCTGTAGATGGAGAGCTCTTCACATCTTGGAACAATGCAAATAAACCTCGGAAAAAACTGTTTTTGGTTAATTGTATGTTTATAATTTGCAGCTTACATATATTTTTCTTTGCAGTTTACACAGTGAGTCCCGCACTATTTTGACATTTTTTAGTGCATATCTTATGGCTGATCTTGCCTGACCCTTTTTAAGGCATTTTTTGGTTCAAATGTGTTCTCTGTCTGTTTCCACATATTTTAAAATTCTACAGGAAAATGCATTTAGCAAATTCTTTTTTTTTTTCTTTAGGTTTTTTCTGGGGGGAATTACTGCCTTTGTTGGTTTTGATTTTTGACCTTGATTTCTGATGTGGTCTTTCTAAATGAACATTTTAAATTAGTCTTATTTATCGGTGTACGAATCCTGCGGGTTTGCTAGTAATTCTCGCTGCCTGTGGCAATAACACGAGTCCAAAAGTGACTAGTTTTTTTTTTAGTTCAGATTTTTTAAAAATATTTCTTTAAAATATATCTTGTTAACACAAACATATCTAGACACCTATTTTATTTGTGTTTGTCACCTGGTTGGAAGAAAACAGGATGGACCTCTAGCAGACACAAGGTCTTGGGGGAATGGTGAAAACATTCTAAAATTGGCTGGTGGCGGCTGCACAGCTCTGAATGTGCCAAAACCACTGGATTTCACATCTCAAATGAGGGAAGTAACGTGGTATCTCCACAAGCTGTTGTGCTGGAAGATCCCCTCACCCGCCTGTCCTCCGCCCTCAGGGCACGATTGCGAACTCGCTGACGTGCGTGCAGCTCCACAAGCGGGCGGAGAAGATAGCCGTGATGCTGGCGGAGCGGGGCCACCTGCAGGATGGGGACCACGTCGCCCTGGTCTACCCACCGGGTAAGGAGGTGGGCGCTGGCTCTACTCCAGACACAGACGGGCCACCCCGCGTGAGAGGTGCCTGGCGCAGTGTTGCCGCGTGACTGCCAAAGCGCATCCTCTTAGACTCTAACTGGGCTGGTTGTGGCTAGTCACTCCCACTCATGGGGACAGGCCCCTGTTATGCTGCTTTTAGAAACTTAAATGATACTTTTGAAAACAGTTGAATCTAAATTTGTTTTATCAGGTATCTGAGATAGTTCATTGATCAGTCGTGGTTAAATCTTTGCTAAATTTTCATTACAAAGCTGAGTATTTCCTTAGACGAGTTAACTCCAGGCGGCTTTGGTGTCTCACGGCTAAAGCGACAGGCACAGGGATTCGGTCGCCGGAGCTTCCCCGGCCCATGGGGATGAAGAGTCTGTCACCTGCCTGATTTCACAGACAGGGGTGGTGAGAGGCAGGCAGTGCTGCTCGGTTCGAGTAGGAACTTGTTTCCCTCCCCGTGTAGGGATAGACCTCATTGCCGCATTCTACGGCTGCCTGTACGCCGGCTGTGTGCCCATAACCGTCCGTCCTCCACACCCGCAGAACATCGCGACGACGCTGCCGACTGTCAAGATGATCGTGGAGGTAACACGCCGGAGGGGTCTGGGCCTCCCCTCCCGGCCTGAGTGCCAGGGCCTCCTGGAGATGCTCAGAGGGGCTCCACCTTCGGGGCCGACGATCTGGTTCTGGAAGCGAGACTTGAGCTTGTGCAGAAGCGGAGGGAAGGAGTGGCTGCTGGGCCGCGTGTCCGGTCGCAGGTGCCTTGGGGGGGCTTCGCTGCCGTCACTGGGCTCCCCCCGCACCAGCCAGGTGGGGAGCAGGGAGTGCATTTTTAGAAGTTACTTCCTCGAGATTTAGAAGTTTCCTGTTCCTTTTTGAAAGCATAGATCTGTTTTAAAATTTTTACGTCTGAGGAAGTTTAAGAGGATTAGGATACGTTTTTCCCCATTGGAGGAGGAACCACAGGAACAAAATAGTTCGAGGACAGAGAGGGCCGCTGCCCTGTCCTGTTGGAACACTCTCTGGCCGTTATGTTGGGGTGTCCGCTGGGGGTCGGCCCATGCCGCGTCTGGGGAGTGACATTCCCTCTGGGACAGACGCTCTGTTCTGCGTGTGATCGCAACATGGTGGCGGCTGGCTCTCTCCAACCTCAGCACCCCCATTAGGCGGTGGCGGCTCCTAGGAGCTCTGGCTGCCCGTCAAAGCCACGCAGTATCGACGTGCATCACAAGCCCCCAGGCTTCCTCCTCTGCAGTCTGCATTCACCCTCCGACCTCTGCTCTCTGACCTCCAGGTGAGTCGCTCCGCCTGTCTGATGACCACACAGCTGATCTGTAAATTGCTGCGTTCCCGGGAGGCGGCAGCAGCCGTGGACATCAGGACGTGGCCCCTCATGCTGGACACAGGTCAGTGTGCGGCCAGTGGGCGGCTGCCGCCCCGTGGCCAAGAGTCGGGTTGGATGTGCGTGTTCTGTGCTCTGCTCTCAGATGATTTGCCAAAGAAGCGGCCCGCGCAGATCTGCAAACCCTCCAACCCCGACACCCTGGCGTATCTTGACTTCAGCGTGTCCACAACTGGGATGCTAGCCGGCGTAAAGGTGAGCCGCGGGGGCCGCGTGACGCACGGTGACAGCCATGTGTGTCGGTGTGCTTCCGTGTAGTCACGTGTAGGTGTACGCGTGTGTCCGTTCATGCTTAAAGTGCATGACCATTTCAGTAGTCGACTAGGCTGTTTCCAAATGTTCCAAGTATTTTTTTATGTAAACAGTCTTGTTAGCCCAAATAGAATATCACATATGTTTTTATTTTTTTGCTGTTTTTAAAACCGCGATCCCCCTGCCGTCAGCCTCTGCGCTTGGCCATTCTTGCTCCGTCGTGACAGGCCAGGTTGCTGCTCCGTGAGCCGCAGTGACCCCTTTTCCTGTCAAAGAATGGAACTACTGACACAGCCTCCAGAATCCAGACCCTCACGGCTCGGGTGGGGTCCCCGGTGCCGGGCAGAGCTGAGTGCTGGTCCCTGTGCCCTCCACCCCCCGACCTCCGACCTGTCTGGGGGGCTTGCTGTTCATGCCCCGTTCAGCTCCACCCGCCACCTGCCCTTCGGTAGGATTTAGGGGGGTTCACCCACTAACCATGGAAGGGAATATGATGAATTTTCAAAAGGCTTTTAAAGGAAAGAAACGTCTTCAGCCCAAGACGAACTAGTCTCTGTGGTACCAAGGTCGGCTTGGAGCCTCCTGCTATAGCCAGAGAGTGGCACACACTCGATCCGAGTTTCGTGGTCTACAGACGTGGCAGCTGTAACATCGAACCTCGATTTGGTAAAGAAATTTCCACGTGAAGCAGCGATAACGTGACCTGTGTTCAGTGTTTCCTGCGATTCCCCTTAATCTAAGTTACACACCCTGGAAGACCCAGAGAGATGAGCAGCTAGACTTCCTTCCTCTCAAATGTACAGAAGTTTTCTTGAGCTTTTAACTATTTGATTTGTGTCATGAACACCCAAAGTGACATGTGATGTCAGTCGGTGAAAATCCCATGTGCGGAGCGTGTGGAGAAGCATGGAGCAGAGCTGAGACCGTCAGAGTGGGTGTGTCCCGCTGTGGACTCGCAGGTCGCGGAGGTGACCATTTTTCCCAGAAAGAAATTTCCATTTACTGTCAGCTTTTGGACAAAAACATCACCAAGTGTTCAGTAACCTGCCTCGGAAGTTGGGAGAGATGAGCTTGTCCAGCAAAGTATTTTTTCCACGATGGGAACCACAGAATGTCTGTTTCCTGTTCCCTCTTAGGTTTGTTTAGCTAGAAACCTTCCGTGAGAAAACTGATTTTATTAAATATATCTTATAGTATTTGGAAATAATTCATGTTTTGTCCTGGTCTTGGTGGGCCAGGAATGGGTAGGAAAGGGCGGGGGCTCCTCTCTGCAGCTTCCATGGCGGAGCCCGTGGGACTCTGGCTGCGTCTCGCTGTGGGTGGTCGTGGTAGAAGGGGCGTTGGCTTGGCGTGAGAGGTGGGCGGGCGTCTAACTCCACTGTGACTTACATGACCTTCAGCAAATGCTCTCACTTCTCTGAGCCTCCATTTCCTGCTCTCTTAGATGCAGTGGTTTGTCCGGCGTCTTTGCTGGGTCACGCCCTGGAGACGCCCCATTCCTGGGGCCTGATCCCTTCAGAGGAGGGAATGAACTGTGGTGTCTCCACCTACCTTACGGGCTGCTTTGGGGGGTCACACGAGGACCCCTTTATGTATGACCTGCTGTGCAAATCCTGGACGTCATTGTCTCAGTCACCGGAGTTACCAGGTCCTGGAGGACCACGAGCTTTGAGTGTGGTTTACTTGTTGGGAATGGGGACACCAGTGAGAACATCAGCCTGCCCTCCCTGGCGCCACGTGGCCTGGGCTGGGCCCTTGTTGTCCTGGTCCTGACAGTGTCTTTGGGCGATTAGTGTCAGGTGTCACTTAACACGTCCTTGTCACTTTGCATGTGTCTCTGAGTGTCCTGTCCCATGCACTTAACATGTTCCTGTCGCCTTGCTGATGTCTCTGAGTGTCCCGTCTCATGCACTTAACGTGTCCCTATCGCCTCGCAGATGTCTCACGCAGCCACCAGTGCCTTCTGCCGATCCATTAAGCTGCAGTGCGAACTTTACCCCTCTAGAGAAGTGGCCATCTGTCTGGACCCTTACTGTGGACTTGGATTTGTCCTCTGGTGCCTGTGCAGGTGAGATTCCTCTTCAGTACCTTTTTCTAAAAAAATAAATCATACTTTCTCCTTTCTAGACCTTTGGCCCTGCCGGGCAGCCCCCAGCGCAGCCTGGCCTGCAGGACACAAGACCTGTCCCTGAGCCTCTCCTGATGGGCCAGCTCTTGGGGACATGTCTGTGGCGTGTCCCCCCTTCGCAGATCTCGATGCGGTTTAAGGGAACCTATGGAGGCAGTCATCTTGTTCTGAGAGCTGCTGTCCCTCACTGTTCCCCCAGACTCCTGACCGCGGGTCGGGCTCTGTGCCTCGGTTCCCGGTGGTCACGCAGGCCTGAGATCTTGCTCAGTCGGTAGTCATTCAGGTCCCATGTCCTCCAGGCTCCACACTGGCTGTCAGCTGCTGCGGAGCCTTCTCGGGTCTGGGGTGGGCTCCGGGGCCTCCCTCAGACGTTGCGGTCCAGAAACTCGAGTTCCTGACGCGCTTTGGATCCTCTCTGGTTACTCGTGACGGCTCGCACAGCACAAGGGCTGTGTGCAGATAGTTGCCGTACTGTGTTTTTATTGAGTAGTAATAAAAACACCCGTCCATGTTTGGTATAGGTGCAACTGTTTCCCCCAAATGTTTTTGCTCTGCGCTTGGTTAAAGCCATAGATGGGGAACCCGCAGGTACAGAGGATCATCTGTATCCCCTTTTAGGAAAAATAAGTGAAACTTTGGGATATAGGAATAAAGACAGAAATGGAAACTGGTTCCAAAACGCCCTTTGCCACGTTCCCTGAAAAATAGTTTTCGTTCCAGGAGTCCTGTTTGAAGCAGATTTTGTTCATAAACTTAATTTCCTTATATAATTTTTTAACTAATGGGATTCTCTTTTAAGCAGTTTTGAAAATTTTGAGATTGGCCACATACAAGAACTGGGATTAGTAGTTAGTGAGGCTTAATATACTATTTTACCAATGAAATTTTGTGTAGCTAGAACATCCCTTTTATTTAAATCTTAGAAGGTGATTTATTTTGGATAGTCTGTTATAACGTATGACATCTGTTAATGCTCATTCATAGTAGTAAACCAAAAAAATTAAAGCTATAAAAAACATAGTTTTTACAAATACTTCATTATTCCAAGTCCACACTTAATTTCAATGAATTAAAATGTGTAATCTGTCATTTTTCTTCATCTCCCTAAATGTGCTCTCTAATGATACAAATGTGCTCTCTTTTATTTTACAAAGGTAAAATAAAAGAATGATTATAATCTTCTGTCTGTTGATTTCTTTGGATCATTTTGAAGTAAAAATCTGAACTTAAAAATACCACATGACTAACTTTCATCATCATAGTTCTCCTCCCCTTATGCTGGACGCCCGTGTCTGAGCTGGCGCGGCCCACGTCCCCGTCAGTGGGCGTCGAGGACACGTCCAGGCTCTGTGGTCTCTGTCAGCTCAAAGCTGCTGGAGGCCACACTTACCCATGTGTGATCCCCCCGTCCCAACGGAACCTCGTCTGTAAAAACAGGCGGCATCTGTGGTTTTCCGTCCCCTGCTCTGAACTTCCAGACGTTTCTACCAAAATTTGATCTCTGTGTTTTCTTCTGTGAACGAGGATCCGGTTTGTTAATGTAGCAGCTTTGAGAGAATCCCACAAGTGTCACAGCACTCAGCAGTTTTAAACATGTGCTCACCATGGCAGTGACCTTGCATGGTAATTCCTGCAGCGCTTGTGTGCTTGTCAGAGTGTTTTCACAAATGCGGTTCCATCTCGCGGAGCTGGTTTACTGCCCTGTCTTCTGGTGCAGCTGTCGTGAGCCTTCCCCCTGCGCAGGTTGGCACCCGCCCTGCCCTGACAGCCTCCTCTGTCTCCACAGCGTGTACTCGGGGCACCAGTCCATTCTGATCCCGCCCTCGGAGCTGGAAACCAACCCTGCCTTGTGGCTTCTCGCTGTGAGTCAGTACAAAGTCCGGGACACGTTCTGCTCCTACTCGGTGATGGAGCTCTGCACCAAGGGGCTGGGCTCACAGACGGAGTCGCTCAAGGTAAGTGCCCATGCCGACCACGACTCTGCGGGGGACTCTCGTTCATGGAGTTGGTGATGGTCGTACAATCTTCCAAAAATGTCAGGGTATGATCTGCTGTCACCCGAAGCTTACAGGTGGTTTTCATATGAAATCGTTTTCTAACGTGACTATTTCCCCACAGCCACGACACTAATGAGCCAAAGTTTAAAGTGTTTTATCAGTGTCTTCCATCCCAATAGGTCCACTTGAAAGATCTTAAGTTTGTTTTTATTTGTTTGGTTGGTTAAGTTCTCCAGGGAAGTTAATTGTGTCTGACGTTGGTGTTTAAAGGAGGTTTTCATGTAGCCGCTCACTTTTGTTTTCTGTTAAGATCCCAACGTGT
>CAUYSK010073201.1:0-12509 GCA_963575035.1 Avahi laniger
CTCCCAAGTAGCTGAGACTACAGGCATGCGCCACCATGCCCGGCTAATTTTTTCTATATGTTTTTTAGCTGTCCAATTAATTTCTTTCTATTTTTGGTAGAGACGGGGTCTCGCTCTTGCTCAGACTGGTCTCGAACTCCTGAGGACTGAAATGGATTTTGTTCTAGGGGAATATGTGTGGTCCATGAAGAAAATTTTAGAAGACATAGTTTGTCTCTGTCATCTGGTGAGGGGATTTTAATATATCAGGAAAGTTACTGACTAGAAAACTTTGCCAATCAGTGGTATATTCTACCTTCAAGTCTTATTTAAAATAGTGGTGCCCTAAGTGAGGGAGAAATCAATTTTCCAAAAAAAAAAAAAAAAATGACAACACTTACAGTAACTTGGATTTGCTGGTTTGTTGCTCTGAAATAGAACAGTAAGTTATTGTGTTACTGAGCAAATTCATTGATAATTTCCAACCAAAATACTCACATAGGATATTTCTGTCTTACTCTGTTAGGTGTAAAGAGTTCTCTCTGTGTTACTGGAATCCCTATTGGATGCTGCCCTCTGATGTTTGTGGAATGAACTGCTTTTGGGAAGCGGCTTTTAGGTAGGCACTTATATTTAATTGATAGATCAGTGTAGGTAAGAGTAGATAGTAGGTAATAAAACTTTTGATGATTGTAATAGGATGTAAAAATGTTTCTTTTCTTATGTAAGTAAATATTTTCTGGTTGAGTTTTCTATTTCTTTTTCCCATTTTGTAGTTATCATGAATTTTTGGTATATGCTGCACGTAACTGCTCTAAATTCTTTTAATATGCTATTAAGGTAAACCATTGTTTTTAGGAGAATTTATGATCTAACTTTAGGTAACAGGTGATTAACAGGTGAAAAAGATAGGTTCCTAGTGACATTTACAGATACAGATATATAGAGATATATGGCATTTAATTTAAAGCTAGCATACTGAAAAACCATTTTGTAGTGGTTGGGGAGAACTGGGAAAGGATTATATTAGTTGTTAGCAGAGAGATTGGATATTGGGGGACGGGAGGATAAAGATAAGTGTTCGAGGAAGCAGCAAGTGATATGACATCATTTATTGACTTCTTAAGTTACCAGTTAGTTCGGCTTTGTTCACTTCTCTGGATAATGAAGGTATTGGATTGGCTGACCTCTTGGGTCCCTTCCTGCTCTAATGTTCAATGAAAGAAACAAGTGTTGATAGGAATGGCACAAGGCAGTGGCTCGCAGACTGTCTCCCTGAGATAGTAGCAGAGGAGAGTGGGGAAATAGCCTGAAATACCTTTCCTTTAGAGTAAAATTTCTGTGAGAATCATCTGTTTTTACTGTATCTTTATGATTCATTTAAATGTTAATTCTACTCATTCTGTTTGCCAGGCACTGTGCTAGGTGCTAAGAACCAGACTCTTGAGTCAGGTTAATGTGGCTCTATCCTTCTGGAGCTTACATTCTAAGAGGAGCCTCACACTAGTAAACCTGAGATTACACTTAGGGGGACAAGTTGTAACTATGATGAGTCATTTTAAGGCATCAGGGAGGGGCTTCCTGGAGGAAGTGACTAGATGATGAACAGTTTATTAGCTAGGTTCAAGGACAGGAGGTAAAGTGTTCTAGGTAGGAAGAACTTTAAGAAAAATTTAATTAAAATTTTGATTTTTAATTGTCGTATATTGATGGGATACAATGTGATGTTTCAGTGTATGTATACACTGCGGAATGATTATAACAAGCTCATTAATATCTATCACATGACATATTTATTGGGTTTTTTTGTAGTGACAGCATTTAAAACCTATTCTCTTAGCAGTTTTGAAATATTTGATACATCATTATTAATTATGGCTACTTTGCTGTGCACTAGATCTTGAAAATTTATTCCTCCTGTCCGACTGGAACTTCGTACCCTCTGGTCAACATCTCCCCATCCCGTAACTTGCCCCCGCCCTTGGTAACCACCGTGCTACTGTCTGTGAGAACTGCATTCTTAATATCTATTAATTGTATATGTTTTTAAATTCTTACATTCTCAAAACAATATGCATTTTATGAACAACTGGCAAGAAATAGTTGAACTCAGATATTTTAATTATATTCTGTTGTTGTAGAAGAGACTGGGTGATTGAAATTTCAATATGCATCAGTCCAAGTCAGATTATTCCAACTTTTAAAGATAATCTCACCCTTCAGTTTGTTTATAATTTTGGAGAATTGGAGCTTCTTACATTTTCATTCTTACGAATATTAGTTAATGAATGGAGTATTGACAAGTACCACTTTGCCTTGTGACGTAATTCTGCTAACTCTAGGAGCTGGGTAAACTTGAAAACTTCAATATACTCTGATTTATATAACCCAGACCCTTTCGTAAATTACAGCATGAGTAATAATAATCCCAAATTTGAGATTTTACAAGTTATATTCCTCTGTTATACTTTCTACCTGTAATATTGCATCCATCATATCATATGATTACATAAAAAATAGTAACTATTTTGTTATATGTATCATATTATGTAAAAGTCTCTCAAACTTAGTTTCTTACTTAGAACTAAGGATCGCTTTCATTTAATCACCCTGTTTCAAACAGGCAGACAAGCCAAAATGGCATGCAATGGCCATATCATTCTTACCCTCCACTTCAGTATTTACTTTACATAATACACCATTTTCGCCTGACTTTAAGAGCTTCTCTCCCACCTGGTAAAGCTTCTTTGGAATTCCCCTTTACTGTTATCTTCGGTGTCACATTCTGCCTGGCATCAGGGGGTCCCTTAGCTGGGCACTGCATTCTTCTTCCCAGACTTCTCCCAGCTTTCCCAACTTGAATTCTTAATATAATTTTGCTCAGAGCTTATCTGAGGGATCATTTCCTCCCAATTATTGTACAGTGAACATAATATAAAAAAGAGAAATGGCCTCGACTCACATCACAAGTGTTTTCATCATTCATATAAACATTAGGCTTTTACAAAGTTGTGATTAAGATATAGACCAACCTGGAATTTTGAGTTTAAAATTGTACTTTTCCACATAATATGGTCTTCATAATTATCATGTCAGTGGCTACACATCACTCCATTGAGTTTTGGAAAGCATTTCATGCTTAGGGCTTTATTTTTCTTTGAGAACTTAAAAAGTATTTGTATTTGCATTTACTCAGTCTCCTATTTGACTAATTGCTTCCCAGTAGCATGTCAGAATGCTCACCTCTCTTCTGTCCTTAAGACAAAACCAAACACAAAATCCCTACAACAGCTTGCTTCAAGGCCTCACCTGTTTAGTCTCTTTCCAGTCACTGGCAAACTTCTTTTAAGAGTACCTACCTACCGCTTTTACTTCCTTAAATAAAAACCCTCACACCTCAACCATCTAGGAGCGGAATCTGTCACCTGACTCTCCTTGCAGTCACCCCAGAGCTCTGAATTGTTCTTCTGGGGCCTAATCTTACTTTTCCTGTCTGTTTGACGCTGTTTACCACTTCATTTTCTTTCAACTCTGTCAATCTCTAGCTTTTGAGACCAGACCAGTGTCTTAGCTCTTTGATTTCTCTCTTCCTGCACTCCTCTATCCCTGTTGCCTAAATATGTGTTCCTTAGTATCCTGCTCTTTTCTCTCATTCCCTTGATAGTCACAGAATAATTTAACTGCTAAATCCAGAGTTCTGAGCATCAGACCTGCATTTTACAGCTGACTTTCTCCACGTGTCAGTCCGCATTGACTCTTCTTACCCTTCTCCTTTTACACTGTTGCTCATGACTTCCTCTCTTTTCCTGTTCCCTTAACTGCTGTACTCATCATTTACCCAACTACGTGATCTCCCTTCACCGACCACTGCATGTCCCATCTCTGTATCCTCTTGGTTATGGTACCTCTGTTGTGGTTGTGAATCTTCATCCACTTCTAGACTGTCACCTCTGTGCAGGTTGATACCATGTGGTGTTCATGGCTTAAGCTCCATGCCTAGCAAGGCGCTTGGCAACCCGTGAATAACAAATGCTTAAGAGGGTCATTTGGGAAGCTTTCCCTCACACTTTCAGACCAGGTTAGATGTTAGTGTAGGGAGCATCCTTAGCAATCTCCCTGCCTTTCTCTATTGAAATAATGACTGTGATTTCTTATTCTTTTAAAATTCTGTCTTTTCACAACAGGCTGGAAGTTGTGTGAGGTCAGGATTGTGGATTTCTGCTTACCTCAGTGCCTAGCATATAAAAGAGGTCCAATTATTTGTTAAAAGAATGAATTATATCACTAAATTGTGTTCTAACAATTGCGTAGATTCAAGTCTTTACCAGCACCGTGTGAGTGTATTGGGGTCACCATAACCTTAGCATTATTGGGAGTTATAATTTTACAACTTATTAAGGTAAAATTATAGTTTATTATTGATTTATGTTTTGTTATTGAAGATATTTCTATATTTGTTTAGCTTCTTTTGTTCTGTGTATCATCTGTATTGATATTTACCTATTGAATTTTTAATGCTTATTTTATGAACTCTTAGAATAATATATTCTGCTTTTGTCATTGATTACAAATATTTTTCTAATTTGTTTTCTTTTTCACTTTTCATTATGCAAACACATTTTAGTATTATCAAAAATATTTGTGTTTTGGCCAGGCGCGGTGGCTCATGCCTATAATCCTAGCACTCTGGGAGGCCGAGGCGGGCGGATTGTTTGAGCTCAGGAGTTCCAAACCAGCCTGAGCAAGAGCGAGACCCCATCTCTATTAAAAATAGAAAGAAATTAATCGGACAACTAAAAACATATAGAAAAAATTAGCCGGGCATGGTGGCGCATGCCTGCAGTCCCAGCTACTCGGGAGGCTGAGGCAGGAGGATCGCTTGAGCCCAGGAGTTTGAGGTTGCTGTGAGCTAGGATGACGCCACGGCACTCTAGCCGGGGCAACACAGTGAGACTCTGTCTCAAAAAAAAAAAAAAATTTGTTTTTAACGTACTAATTTTTCTATGACTTAAGCTTTTAAAAAATCAATTCTTTAAAATATTTAATCTTTTTATGTGGGAATTGATTTTAGATTCATGAATTCTTTGGTCATAGGTGAATTTAAAGTCAGCTGTATTATCTTGTGTGGTTCTATACCAGTTTGCTTTTTTATTTATCTAAAATAATATAGAATTGTACATATTTATGGGATACATAGTGATATATCAATACATATAATGTATAGTGATCAGATCAGGGTAATTAGTATATCCATCATCTCAAATATTTATCATTTCTTTGTGTTGGGATCATTCAATATCCTCCTTGTAGGCTGGGTGTGGTGGCTCATGCCTGTAATCCCAGAACTTTGGGAGGCTAAGGTGGGAGGATTGCTTAAGGCCAGGAGTTCAAGACCAGCTTGGGCGACATAGTGAGACCTTGTCTTTACAAAAAAATAAAAAATTAGCCAGGCATGGTGGCACATGCCTACTCCCAGCTACTTGGAAGGCTGAGATAAGAGGATGATTTGAGCCCAGGAGTTCGAGCTTGCAGTGAGCTGTGGTCATACCACTATACTCTAGCCTGGGCAACAGAGTGAGCTCCTGTCTCAATCAATCAATAAATAAGTAAGTAAGTAAATAAAGTAAATATATGTCCTCGTAGCTGTTTGAAAGTATGTATTTCTGTTAACTGCAGTTATCTTACAGTGCTGTAGAACACTGGAACTTATTCTTCCTATCTAGCTGTAATATTGTATCCTTTAGTAAATCTCTCCCTATCCCTCATACCAGTTTTAAGAGATATATTTTTACAGATTATTTTAAATTATATTTTAGAAATTAATACTTAAACATTTCATGTTAGATTTTTAGATTTTCTTTTTTTTACAGTTTACATAAAATCCTGGAGTTTTTAAAAAGGTATTTTGTTTCAAAAGTGATTTATATACAGCTCTTGAAAGTGTTTTACTCAGTATGGTAATTCAACGTAACTTTTTTTTGTCGTAAGAGGAAAATCTTTTTTTTTTTTTTTTGGAGACAGAGTCTCACTCTCTTGCCTGGGCTAGAGTGCCATGGCGTCAGCCTAGCTCACAGCAACCTCAAACTCCTGGGCTCAGGTGATCCTCCTGCCTCAGCCTCCCAGGTAGCTGGGACTACAGGCATGCGCCACCATACCCGGCTAATTTTTTCTATATATTTTTAGTTGTTCAGTTGATTTCCTTCTATTTTTAGTAGAGACGGAGTCTCGCTCTTGCTCAGGCTGGTCTCGAACTCCTGAGCTCAGGCAATCCTCCTGCCTCGGCCTCCCAGAGTGCTAGGATTACAGGCTTCAGCCACCGCACCCGGCCTGAAAAACTTTTTTAAAGCTGTACATTAAGGAAATTATTGTTAGTGTTTTTAAATATGATTTTCCATTTTGTTCAACTGCAAGTTTTTAAAGATAGATTCATGACAGTTATGTTTTAGTTTGAGGAGATTGATATGTGAAATTTAATTCTGTTTCGTTTGACTTTATGTACTTTATTGTAATGCTTATTCATAGTCTAAATATTATAATGCATAATTTTTTAGAGAGAGAAAATTAATAGGGCTACAAGAACACACTGGAAGCTATTTGTGCTGTCTAAAGAAAAAGAAATAGAAGGAAAATTATGATTCCTTTAAAGCAGAAATTTACTTTAAATAAGAAGGTTATTTATTCCTGAGGCTTAGAAATCTGTTGACAGTATTTACATTAGAATTTGTCATGTAAAACATTAAGTACTTTTTTTCTGTTAATACCCATCCTTCCCCAGTTTTTTACTTTTTCAAATCTACAGAGGTTACAAGAATAGTACAGTGAGCATACTAATATCCTTCACCTAGATACTTATCTACTGATACATTTTGCCACTTATTTTTGGCCAAACCATTTGAGAGACAGCAGCTATCATGACACACCCCTAAATACATGTACTCATTATGTATCTGCTATGAGCAAGGACATTCTCCAATATAACCATAATAAAATTGTCACCTCAGATTATTTAACACTGTTCATTGAATATATAATATAATGTATTCCTATTTCCATATTTTCCTGTTAATGTCCTTTATATCTTTTCCTCCCCATTCAGGACCCAGTCAAGGATTATACATTACATTCAGCCGTTAGATTGACTTAGTTTCCTTTATTCTAGAACTGTTCCCAGCTTTTTTTCAAGGGCGGTGGGGGTGGTGGTATCTTTTGTGACTTGATATTTTTGTTTAGTTTTGCAGAATGTCCCTTAATTTAGATTTGCCTGACTGTATACTTATGATCAGATTCAGGATTTTTGGCAGGATTACTGCGTAGGAGATACTGTATTTTTCTTGGGGCACGTCAGGAGGCATCTGATGTCATAAGTTTGACATTATTGGATAAGTTTGATCATGTGGTTAAGATGGTGGTCTCACATTTATACTCTGCAATAGTGTCTTTATCTCTTTCGTAATGTATGGGGGAAATACTTTGTTACAGTGTGATTTCAGCATCCATTGATGATTCCAAATTATCTGTTACAATGGTGATTGCAAAGCAGTTTTATAATTCTGTCATTTCTTCTCCGTCTATTGATTGGTATTCATCTTTTTTAAAAAGGTCCCTCCCCTTACCCCTTTATTTAATATCATTTTGGACTCATGGATTCTTTTTTAAATCTAATATGTTTTCATTCACTACTATCATACTTTCGATGCTGAGGTTATGCCAGATTTAACCATGGGAACCTTTGGGTATTATCTTTGAATCATCTGAAGAATTTCTTCTAATTGTGTGTCTATAGAAAAATAGGTTTGACTTAAAAATGTCCTTTGGGTAATATATCTTTAAATTCACAGGGACTTTCCTCTTATTCACACTGCAATTAAAATATAGCCCATTTTTATAGACCCTGACAAGATTCTGCCATTCAGTTGGGGTCAAAATTATTTGAGTGGCTGCTTCCCTGCAACTGCTTAGAAGGTTATAGTCATCATTTGCTGTAGTGTAGAAGTTTACTTTAGATTCTTCCAGTTGCAGTTGATTTTCCTGTCCTTGGGGTCCAGGGACAGCGTGGTGATCAGAGACGTCTATCTTTTAAATTATGTTTTGTTTTGTCTGTTTAGGTGTTGGAGCCTGTGCTGTATGTAATACTTTTAATAAGAGGAACACCTGACAGAAAGGCAGATACAGTAGACAGTACTGCAGAAGCTGGTAGAAGGAGATCCAGCTGTGTGGCCAGAACAACCCTTGTCAGAAAGCCCAGGAATAGGAGTCCCTGGTGCTGATTTTAGAGGGATTTTTTTTTTGTGTGTGGAATATTTGGCTTATTTTTCTTAAGATTTAATATACTTCTTGTCTATGTAGAGGCTTCTGTGTAAAACAGCATATGACTATTAAAGCTTAATTTTAAATCTTCTCTTGACTTTTGACTTTGGGCAAGGCCTATTCATAGTGATGGGCCAGTTGAGCAATCCAAGCCCATTATAGAGTCCCATCACGATGCTTCAATGAAGGCTTGTATACCCCATGAGAAATAGGATTAGAGGCAGTTTTACTGGAAGGATGAGCTAATTTGGAGTTCTCGAAAGTTGTTGTGTGTCTTGATTGCCTTGTCTTTAACTTGTGTCATTGTGGCTTCCACTGTTTTGAGATGAACTGGATTCATGCCCTCTTGTTAAAGATACAGAAAGCATACTTTCCCCTCCACTGACACTGTTTCAGTGTTATGAACTGATGGGCTCAGAAGAAAAGAGGAGAAAGGAGATGGTACAGACGAGGGAGGAGATACTACTTGTGCCTAACTGCTGTCGACAGAAAAGAATAGAGAGCTTTAAAAAGACCCAAGCTTATGCTAACACCAAATACGCAGAAGAAGTAGCACAGCAGATGCGAGAGGTTTCAGAGGTTACTTAAACCTTTTGGTACACACTGCTGCTGTGTTTTAAGTAGGTTCTAAAGACATCAGTATTTACTGAATATTTGTTAAGTGGGGCTGGATGTATGTCACTGAAAAAAGTTATGTGAAGGAAATTTTTTTCTTGACATCATTTAAAATTGGATGTAATACTGAAATATTTATGGATGAAATTATGACTGGGCTTGCTTTACAGTGAACTGTTGGTTGGCGGAAGGTAATGTGGGAAGAAGTTTTGGATGAAATAGTCACAGAGTAATTTCTATTAAAATTTTTTTTTAAAAGAATGTGGTTAAGGGTGTTTTTTTAAATAACAAAAATTGTAAAAGATTGAATGGAAGACCTTCAAATCAATGATGTTCCCTTTCTCAGTGGGTTTCTTGAGAAAATTAAGCCCTAATGTCTTAAGACATCCAGTGTGAGTAATGAATTAATTTCTCTGCTGGATAGCTGACATGGTGCTAATTATAGATTCTTGAGAGAATTGAGAAAGTAGTCATTTTTTGTGTGTTTTGTGGTTCCTATTGAGGAAAATTGGTTGAGAAAGGCTGGTTGAGAGTATAGAAATATACAATTGATTTCAACATTGTAATGTTTTGTAATTAGACATTTCTTAGCTTTTTAAATAGCAGTTTTGAGCTTCAATTTTTGAACATGGTAAAAATAACCATGTAGGAAACATGTACTAAAACTGTTGAAAAATGTGGTTTTCTTTCCTGTTAGGTATAGTCTGAAAATACAGCCTGTTGAGAAAATGCACCTAGCTGTAGTTGCCTGTGGTGAAAGACTGGAAGAAACTATGACCATGTTGAAGTCAGCTATCATTTTCAGCATCAAACCCCTTCAGTTCCATATTTTTGCTGAAGATCAGCTACATGATAGCTTTAAAGGCAGGGTAAGTATTTGAGACGTAGTCAAAGTCGTAGAGTTGAATATTTAATAACATACTGTAATAGAATGTCATTGAACAAAAAGATTTATTCTGTAACTCTGTCCTCCTAGAGTAGGGAATACCCTTATGCCACTGTCCCCTGAGTGCAGATCTAGGGTATAAGGTTTGTTTTTGAACAGGAGTAGGCTACTTAAAGTCATCTGCCAAGTATGGTTTTATTTTAGTGACTATAGTTCCAGGATGTCTTGAGTGAGAAGTCCTATTACTTAATTTTGTCCCTATCCATGGCTTGGGAGTTCCTTAGAGTGCACACAAAGGTTTTAATCCTATTTGAAGGGGAGGGAATTCTTGATTGAGAATATGGAGAGAAGTGGCTTCTTGCTTTGATAAGAAAGTTATTTGTTTTGGTTTTATATTAGTTAAAATCAGTTTGGCTGCAGTGGCAGAAAACCCAAAGTAACAGTGACTTAAACAAGATGGAATTTTATTTCTGTCTCACATAAAAGTAGATAATCTGGGTTGTATGGCAGCTCTAGTCTTCAAGGACTCTGTCTTCATCTAACTGTGACTGAGCCATTTCCAATATGAGGCTTCTGCGTTATGGTCCAAGATGGGCTACTCAAGCTCTAGCCATTGCGTCCATATTCTGTTCAGCATGGCGCTACCCCCTGCCCCATCTGTTTGTTTGTCTCTGTCTCTTGTCTCCAAACTAATCTCTCAAACTGATTTGGATTTTTATGCTCGGCCTAACTATGTAAAAAGTATTTGATATTTTTTCGAGTTAAATTAGTTCATTTTGCATATTGAGTGAAAACTACCACTTGTAATCTCAGGTCTTTTAGTTTTCTGCCAAAATATGTGATTCCAAGGAGTATAAAGGTTTACTTACTGTTTAAAAATATTTCTGGTACCTGTATTTTTGATACATACATTTCTGATCTCGACCTCTATCTGGTTTGTTTTCTTAAAATATTAACTGAGGAATTCATCTTGTCCTGGTGGTTAAGAGAATAGTAACAGACTGCTAACCAACTGTGGAAACCTTTGAAAATATCATAAAAAAGTGAAACATATGTTGCCTTGTCTTAGATGCAACCTCTGTGTTATGTTCAAACTTGACTGAGTTATTGCTTATGTAACATACATTGTATTTTTAAACTTAGTTTTTCTTTGACTATAATGATCACTGAGAATGTTTGGTTTTGCTTTTGATGAAGGAATACCGCATATTTCATGGAACATGCTTTTTGTGCAAAAAAGATGACTAAATATTATAATGTTAAGTGAAAACCGACTAAGATTTCATTTTGAAGTTGGTATTGAAAGGATCTTAAAGTGACTTTAATAAGTCAGTAGGGAAGGTAAAAGTGCTAGTGTTTTAAAATATTTAACAGAGACACCAAGTAAAGTGTTGGAAGTAAAGGCATTACCTTAAACTATGTTGGAAGGTATTAATGTTTTAAAAATTACTTAAGCACAGTCATAATTCAAGAGATTATCTTCAACCTGTTACATAAACCTAGTTTTTTTCACCCTACAGATTGTTTCTGAATGCTCTTTAGGAAATTTGAATCAACAATTCTATTAAAGCAAGAATGATAGGTAATATTTAAACTGAATTTGAAACAATTCAGTATCTTGAAATGCATTTAGGATACTAAAGAATAAACATCATTATAGATTTTCAGATGTTTTGCATTTTGTAATGATTTTTTTTACAATTGGCATTGGCTGTATATCAGAATATTTTGTTGTTGTAAGGAATATCCAGGCATATTAAAACTATTCATTGATGGACAAATATTTTTTAGCCAGTTTCATATTTGGTGTGACTTTGAATGTAAACATCTATTATACATACTATGGTAATAATATTCGTGTTTAATTTTTCTGTTTTAATTTGTTTAGAGATTGAGAAGATTTATACATTAGATAAAGTTGAGGGAGATGAACACTTGCAAGGCTCCTTCGACTTTCTGATTTTGTGATTCCTACCTTGATAATTTTCATTGTGCCTCAGATCTTAATGGTGAAGTCTTTCTGGCATATTACTATGATTTTTAGATTTGTGAATGAAAACAAAATGGTGGAGAAGAAGAATCTTTCTCTTAACTATGTACAACATAAAATTATCTTAATTTTTAGCTCCTTTGTTTTGTGATCTGTTGGTTTATTATTTTACAGAGAAAATTCAAAGTGAAATAAATCTAAACTGGGTTCTTTTTTTTATTTCATATTTTTTAGCTTGAAAGCTGGTCATTTCTACAGACATTTAATTATACATTATACCCCATAACCTTTCCAACTGAGAATGCTGCGGAATGGAAAAAACTCTTTAAACCATGTGCTTCCCAGAGATTGTTCTTGCCAGTAAGTTTTCCCCCCAGTTTTTTTTCTTTTTTTAATTTGAACCTCTCTTATACACAGATGAGTTTCTGAAGAGTTAACGTGTAAATCCGGTTAAATAAATAGACATGTGCATGTATGCAATTAATATTTTCCTTTTGAACATGAGAAAAAATTCACGTAGAACAAGTCAAATAACCCCTGTTAAAAATGAAAAATTTTTGGCCGGGCGTGGTGGCTCACGCCTGTAATCCTAGCTCTCTGGGAGGCTGAGGCTGGCGGATTGTTTGAGCTCAGGAGTTCGAAACCAGCCTGAGCAAGAGCGAGACCCTGTCTCTACTAAAAATAGAAAGAAATTAATTGGACAACTAAAAATATATAGAAAAAACTAGCCGG
>CAUYSK010073203.1:0-27196 GCA_963575035.1 Avahi laniger
AACTCACAGTTTTATTTTCCTGGGACCATAAGCATACTCTGTAACACTCAACTGTACATCATGCCTTTTAAGAATAATTAGAGAAATGCAAATCAAGCAGATGTTAGCTATAATAACTATCCACCTGACCCCCTTCCTTCCCATGGCTGGCGGGCTGGCTACTTTGCAGAGAGGAAAATTTGCATTAAGCTCTCTGCTCACGGTTGACCCCAAAGCCCCAGCAGGCTCTCTTGCAGGGACATGGGGAACAGGGTCCTGACAAAGGAGGAAGGTGTCGGAGAGCGAGCACATGGGGAGAAACACATGTGAGAACATACTGCGCTAATCCACAGCAGATACGAAATTAATACACTTACGTTGCCCGATGCATGGGTGTGTGCACTGTGTACGCATTCCAGGGAAGACAGAATTAAGGTGAAGACTTGAATCCTGTATTCTTAGAAATATTTTTATTTTCTTTAGCTCTCAATCTTATCAAGAAAAAGCCCGGGACAAATACATATCACCACGCAGCAGCAGCTACTGCGCTGTACGTGGCAATATGTCATCTTTCTTCTACGTCAAAAGATCTTAGACTTGTGCATGACTCGACTAGTCCAGTGACCCTTGATCCTCACTGGGCATTCAAATTGTCTGAGGAATTTATACAAAAATGCTTGTACTCCATCCCAGATGAGTTAAATCAGAATTTCTAAGAGTGGGGCCTAGGCATCGGTGTCATTCTCGTCATTCTTACCCCTGTTACTGCAAAATACGGGCTACGTTTCATTCAATCAACAAGGTTTCTGAATACTTCCTTCAAAGAAGGCAACATGATAGGCCTCACCAAAAAAAAAAAAAAAGAAAGAAAGAAAATAAGATGTGTTTCTTACTTCCAAGAAAGAGAGCTTTCTAAAATTCAGGGTTATTTTGAACCATCGACTTTACATTTCTATTTTGATAGCTTTCAGGAGTTTTTCGATTTTTTTTTTTAATTTTTACCATGATTGATGGCAAAATGCTACCCCTCATACCCCGACACACACACACAGAAAGGCCAGAGCCCCCTTTACCACGAGAAGCATCTCTCCAGATGGACAGGGATCCACTGATTAAATTGTCAGTTTCTTTGTTCAAACAGGGAAAAATCTATTTAAGGACATTATTATCTAACACATATTAGCTTTATTTTGTATTGTGTCCATTAAGGTACCCTTCAAGAGTTTTATATATATACAAGTGGAACAGAAATCTAGATGCACTAGGCAAACTACTTTCTCCTCATCACTCTTCCCGCTTTACCAAATGAGAAAGTCAGGCCAGTTAGGTCAACAGAGAAGACGATAACTGATACGACACAACTTACTGGAAGAGTCTCCATCCAACACTGTCTTTCCATAAGACCATCTTAATGTACTGACTCTCATAGTACTGTGATTAGCAGCAACTTTGCCGTTAAAAATACACTTTGAAACAGGCAAAAAGATCAACATCTTCACATAAAGTACTTGAGTTTACGTCAAACAAGGCATGAAGCCTTCTCACCTCTTTTGTCCACACGGTAATTTGCTACAGAGGAAGTACCGTTTCTATTGATCTCTACCTTTTTTTTCCATGATCCAGCACTGGATTAGCCAATGAGAAGTTACTGTAGTTCCGAGTTGCATTTGAATTTGTGGAGGTTTTAATTTCAACAGGAATTGAGTCTTTTTTTAAGTCTTTAATTCAGGAAAAAAAAAAAAAACTAAAATGACTTCTGAAGCATATGAAAGAAGGAAAAAAATTTCCTCTTAAACATTCTTCATGAATCAGATTTTGGAAACCAGTAAGAATCGCTGTTCGACACAAAAAAAAAATGCACATGAAGTTGAGGTTATCATACTGACCTATGCCCCTCACTCTTAGTGTTAATCAAGATTCTAGAAGCCCAGTAGCACGGGCCTCAATGTCTTATAATGGTTTGTTAAATTCAAATAATCATTAAACTAATATCTCATTTAATCACCCGAGAAAGGGCCGCACACTCAAATGCCTACAAGAGCCAAGGTGGCAAAGCCACTGATGTGTCTACATGGCAGAAGGAAGGAACAGCGTCCTGGCGGTACACGCCTTTATTACAAGAAGTAGCCATGAAAAGTCAGATTTTATCTTCTCAACGCTCCATGCAGGAAACTAACGCAAACTGTTTAAATCTCTTTGTAGGCCAAATAATTCTCTGTGTGCTGGAAGCAGCCTTCGCCTCTGATCTAGATGATTAAAAGAAAGACAATTCAGGAGGGGAATAAAAAGTTTACATGACTGCTGTTTTCCGTAAGCACTCTGCTGAATTTTTCTTGTAGGCTACCATTGGTTAACCATAGGAAACAATGCAGTAGAGTCTGCTTTCTTCAATGTATTTCAAGATATTTAACCTTGAGTTTTCCATATTCGTTCAGCCTGAACCCCAAAGAACAGTAAGATTACCCCAGATCCAGAACACAGGCAGAAAGAGAACGACACTGCTCTTTGACAAATGGTGGCTCAGTGAATGGATAGCTGAACACCAATCACTTGGAAACATGAATAAATACAAATGATGAGTTTCTGCTCGTTCTTCTCTCTGTTTTTCATCAGCATTTTGAGGTAGAGGCTGAATAAAAGGTAAGAAGTGGCTAAATTCCAAAGTCAAACGGTAAGCCCGATAAAAACCACACCAGATGAACAACAGACACGCAAACACTGCCTCACATCAAACACAACCCGTTTAACGTGATCCCAAAAGAATAAAACTGAACCACTGACAAACTTCACTGGCCATGTGCCCACAACTAGAGAAAGACCTAATTGTGTAACACAGGTGATAAAACACGGAAAGTGACACAGAGAAATGTCTCCACGGCAATGTAGTTAACGTGTTCTATGGAGGGGGAGGGGACAATGTGTCTGTGACAAGCATACAGAGGGATTATGAAATTTACGTGTTGCCTCTGCCTGGGGATGAATCACCTACACAGAATTACCTGTACACGTACAAAGAGAAAGCAGAATAATTTATACCTCGACAGGTTTACTTTCTTACCAAGTGCCTTAGATAACAACAACCAGTAACTCCAGCCTGTTTTTAGAGCATCTTACCTCTCCATTTACTCTACTTTTCACTAAAACTCTGGATTTTCTTTCATTTGTCCCCATACTCTTATTCTTTTTCTTAAACTCTGTCAAAATTTGCAAAGTCACTAAACGACTAATAGGAAAAAAATAAAAAGAAAAATAATAAATACATACATCCCTGTACTTTTATGATTTATATGTAGTATGATAAGTGTAAAAATAAGCGGAATTACAAAGTGAATACATTTTTCAATGAAATTATTCAATTCAGGTATGACCCTGAATAGGGATAGATGACGGTTACTAATAAATTATAAAAATCAGGTTCATTACTATGCATTGAGCAACGATCTAACCTCTCTCATTTAAAATCAGTGTTATTAACTCAGTCTACACCAACCACGGCTCAAAGACAAAATTAAACACCTATAATTAATAATGATACAGTAAAATCTCACGGAAAAGTCAAGGGCGGGAAAAACATGAAGAAATTTCTTTACATTGATAGACTCAGAGAAGGCTGAGAAACGAGAGGACAGCCCATAGCAGTCTGACAACTGAACCTAAGTTCAACTAGTGAAAGGATTTTATTTATTTTTTGAAAAGCTGATCAGCTTGATTTAATCATTCCACGTTGTACGCATATGCCAAAACATCACTTTGTACCCCATAAGTGTATAAAATTACGATTTGTTAATCAGAAATAACATTAATAATAAATTGTTTAAATACTCTTGCATTTCAGAGATTATATATTTCTTTTTTAATATTTTTTATGTCAGCATATTACAGAGATACAAATGTTTAGGTTACATAAATTGTCTTTGCCACGCCTGAGTCAGAACTTCAAGTGTGCCCATCCCCAGACGGTGGGCACCGCACCCATTAATTAGGTGTGAATATACCTGCCCCTCCACCCCCCACCTGCCCAACACCCGATAAACGTTACTACTATATGTGCACATACATGTTGATCAATTAACATCAGTGAAAGGATTTTAAATTAGGCGTTACTTGTAGCAAACACAAACACATTCACAAAAGAAAGGTAAGAGAACAGCATCTTCCCAGCAGGATTTCTGAGTGTAAAAGGAGAGAATAAATAACAAACGCTCAATAATTGTTGATTCTTGTTGTCCTCTCTCACACAGAGAATCGGACCAACTAACTCCCTTCTTCAAATAAACCAAGGGCTGTGAGGCCATGAGACAGACACACACACCAGATTAGCGCCTGGCTGTCCTCCTGGGACCGCTGATGGGCCGCGGTGTGAAGTCAGACAAACACCTTCTTACCAACCCGCCCCTGCCCTGGGGCTTTATCAGTTACCCAGGAACGAAATATTAATGTAAGCAGAGACTTCCACGCCCTCAAGCCGAGTGTACAATGGAACTCAGTTGCTCCACTGTTAGAAAAAGAAACATCAGTGGACAATTTATGTACTGCACGGAATATGCATTAAATATAGGCAAAATCGATGGCTCATTTAAAAGTTGAATAAAATTCCACTTCTATTGAATCAAAAGGTTTTCGTGAGTCAATGCAACACACAGTATGAGTGAATTATCCACAAATGTGAACAATGATTCTTTTCAACCAGTATTCACCCAGGGCCTATGACGCGCTCAGAATTGCGATGCAAACCTGAGATTACGATGTCCCCGTACGCCCAGCGCTCACGAGCGAAAGGGAAGGACAATCGAGTGATCAGATAATCGCGGCACAGAGGCTGCGCTGGGACTTCTGTCGTAGAGGCCACAGCATGAGGTTAATAACGGAATTAATTGCACGAAGCTCACGCTGTACCGCGATAGGAGGACGGGACCTGGGGAGGGGCCGCTAACGGCAGTGACACCTCATCCGACGGACAAGTTGGAAGGAGCGTGTCCGGGTAGAGGACAGGTCATGTGCAAAGTCTCTGCAGCAACAGCGGGCCTGGAGGAGAAGCAGACAAGGAACCGGGTCCTGGAGGGCGCCCGGACTTTGCTCTGTAAGCAAGGAAAACCCACTGGGAGGGTTTGATCAGCAGAATAAATAACGTGCAAGGCTACTCGACACGCACGCTTCAGCTACGGAACCTGTCGTTACACACCTGAATCCACGGCACATCTAACATCCTATTCCAATCAATCTTTTAAAATCTCTCCCCCATCTCTTATTAAGGAATTGACTCAGCAAAAATTTTTTGAAGGTAGAAGTATGCTTTGATGAAAAAAAAAAAATAACTTTGAGAACAGGAGGGAAGTGAGCAGTTAAGGTTAGCAAAGGTACAGAAACAGGACTGTCCTCCAGGGAAGCGATAACCGGGCACCACCTGAGCGCAGAAGGGTGTCAGTCTCAAAACAACAGGACAAAGAACGACCGAGGCAAAGGGAATTTAAATGCCTCTAATTTAATTTAGAAGCTAATGGAGAACAACTCCATTAGTTGTGAACAGAGGAGGGACAGGCTGCCTGAGAAAACTCACCCCATCAGCAGAAAGCGTGCAGGGGCTACGAGAGTGGAGACAGCCTCAGAGGTAAGGACGGCAGAGGAGAGTATTACAAATAGTCAAGTCAAGATCCAGTGTGGGTCTGGGAATGAAAAGGGGGTGACAGAGACTTTTTAGGTGGGAGGTTCCAATGAGACCATCGGGAATAAATAAAGAGAAGGCAGGAGGAGAAAGCCGTAAGCAGGCAGCTGGGAGTCTAGAACAGACACCAGGATTAAAGACAGGGTTATAAATGTCACTCTTACAGGTGACCACTAGTAGCTACCATTACATTTACTGTGTTTCCATTTACTGTGTTTTCCGTTTCTGCCTCTATAATGAAAGCTCCTACGTTGTTTTTATGCCAACTTCTAGTCCATGTCCAGCAGACATTAAAAAAAAAAAAAAAAAAACTTATAAAAGACTAATTTGTGCTATCTTTTTTTTTTTTTTTGAGACGGAGTCTCACTGTGTTGCCCAGGCTAGAGTGCCATGGAGTCGGCCTAGCTCACAGCAACCTCACACTCCTGGGCTCAAGCGATCCTCCTGCCTCAGCCTCCCGAGTAGCTGGGACTACAGGCATGCACCACCATGCCCGGCTAATTTTTCCTATATATTTTTAGTTGTCCAATTAATTTCTATTTTTGGTAGAGACGGGGTCTCGCTCTTGCTCAGGCTGGTTTCGAACTCCTGAGCTCAAACAATCCGCCCTCCTCGGCCTCCCAGAGTGCTGGGATTACAGGCGTGAGCCACCGCGCTCGGCCTCTAATCTGTGCTATCTTAAATTAATAAATATAAAAGCACTTAATATAGTGGCTGACATAGAGTAAGCATCCAATAAACACTGGTTAATATTATTACCATCCCTTTGGTGCTATGATTTTAAGGTAACTCCTGTTACTATTCATATCCAGTACAGAAAAAAGCAGCCAGAAAGATGTTTCTGTAATTTTAATTTTTATATTGTAAGAAAACAGCAGGAAATCACTCTATGTACATGAACACACACAAACAATTACAGACCACTGTGCTCTGATTTTAAGCCCATGACAGAG
Source organism: Avahi laniger (assembly GCA_963575035.1). Classification (NCBI taxonomy): domain Eukaryota; kingdom Metazoa; phylum Chordata; class Mammalia; order Primates; family Indriidae; genus Avahi; species Avahi laniger. The sequence continues at coordinate 6,595 of CAUYSK010073203.1, forward strand.
GCCATCTGTCCGTGGAGGACTGTTGAAGTCAGGACTATCTGCGACATTTCTTCACACAATAGAGTGAGAAATCTAAGACCAGATGGAAAAAACATGCTAGCAACACATATATTATAAAAAGCAAAACTAAATGCCAACTTCAGGCAGGATGCCTCTCTGATCTTAATGATCCATCAACAAGTTTTCAAGTCAAGCATAAGTAACGAGGCTATGGGTGATTCTTGCTAGTTTATACATTTTCGAGCAGTGAAATTTAGAGTGTCATCTTTTGAACAAATAACATTAATATCCAACATCGAGATATATCATATTTCTAAAGAAATCATAAATTATCATCCTATGCAAAAGAAAATGACAATTATAATTTAGGATATTTATTAAGCACTTCCTAATGTGACAAGCATCAATCATAATTAGCTTAATAGGAATTCTCACTTAATCAGCAGTGTCCTCTTTACCAATAAGGAAATTTAAGCTGAAGACAGTTAAACAACTCGCCCCAGGTGACAAGCACACAGGAATAGAGCTCAGTTAGGAATGCAGGCACTCTGCTAGCGGGGATCACATATCTCAAACATGAACGCAACAGTACCTTCCCAAAAGCATAAAAGAGGAACTGACTCTTCTAATAGCAATAGTAAAATATATTTTATTGTATAAAAATAATTCCCATGTGTAATAATTTAACAATTTTACTTGTGTTTACCTTCAAAAATGTAGCAAACTCCACTAATTTTAGCTAATTAGAAGATAAATCTGATTTAACAAAAAAAGATCTCACAATGAAAAATCCGTTGCAAACACATTTTACAGAAATTAATCTTTATTACTTACTAGAATTTTGGGTGGGTTTCTTTATTACGAATGATAATAACAATTAACCAGAATATAATTGTTTATGTGTAAATAGATGATTCTCAAAGAATATTTATCACATGTAAAAACATAATTAGTTCTCTTTGCTATTTAAAATCAAGATCTGGGAAAGAGAATTTAATATTGATATATGTTATCCTTGGAAAATAGGATTTATTTATAATATTAGTCAAAGTGAACTCTAGGCTGATAAAATTACTAAAAATGTTAAATAAATTGAGTCCTAGATGACATTTTTATTATATAGGAATTTATAATCACAGTTTCTGCACTGGTATTTACTGTCAATATCCATATTATTTATATTATTAACTTGTATGAGAAGATTTTTAAAGTCCTTTCTTTTAGTTTTTAGTTGAAATAAATAATTTCCTCTTTTCCAGGGATACATTTAATGGCCTGAATTAAAATCAATATGGAGAAGAACAAAAATCTATGAACTCTCATTAGTTGGTCTATTTTCAACTAAAGAAAATGGGAAGGAGATATTACTTCTTTTCTGCAAAAATACCTGCACGCGGTTAATGATCAGTGAAAGAAATCTCGGAAAAGGCGGCAAAATCTTGCTACATCTTAATAATTACATTTTTAAGGCAGTACATAGTGATCAGTGGGGCCTTGAGTAATTTCAGGGAGAATTCTGGCCTCCCAGTTCTTACTCTAACTCCATGGTGCCCTAGGACCACAACGCTAGAATCAGCATAAAACCACCTTCCTGTAGAACGGTACCCTAAATATCTCAATACCACTATTAGAAGTTTCAATTTGGGCAGTCAACACCACAGACAGTAACACTACATTTAACTATTCATGAACTAAAGATAATAAAATCGCAACTTTATCTCACCTTTATATCTAGACGAAACCAAGGAAGACTCAAATCCCCTAAAAATCCCACCAGTATATCACTCATGCTTGCTGAAACACATGAGGCTTAGCGTATTAGTCATACATGTGCATAATATATCTGTAAGCCAAAACGTCTGAGACTTCTGTGCATTCGAGACATCTTCCTTAAGCTGCTATGGGAAAGAAGCCAAGGACGGGATCCCAATTTGATTCTCTGCTGCGTTCATGAAAATGATCTTGGCATTTGATCATTTTAACCAAGCTGGCTCATGGGACTGCCTGCTGAATAGGAGCTGCCCAAAGTTCACAGACTATTTGTTCAGCCCAGGAGAAAAGTGCTATGAAAACGACAAAGGGCAGTCACCAAGTTCATTTATTATGCCTAACAGCACCAACTTAGTCAGCATCTTTCATCTTATTGTTAGCTTCTATTAATCTCAATGCTAAAAGTTCTTGCCTTCAAAAATCCCACCAAGAAGATTGAGGACCGCGCTGTGAGATTCCACAACTCAAAATCCCTCTGCCTCCACAATTCCCTCTTCATGTCTCTCTCTGAGTTTCAAACATCCCTCCTCTCTACCACAGCCACCCTTTCACTCATTTTCTGGAAAGTTCCTAACTGCCCACTACAGTCCACTGTCTTATCATTTACGCACTGTATTTCTCTTACATTTGCAGATCCTTCCTGTAGAGTGGCTCCTTTCTCTCTTTCTACAAAATCCCTTAAGTCTCGTCTACACTTAAAAAGGGTGGGGGGAGCCAAAAGAGAAAAACCTTTCCCCCACCCTGTTCCCCCTCAACACAGGACCTTTGCGTGACTGCTTCCTCTTCGGCTCTGAATGTCTTAAAAATGAAGACCGCCCCGGCTGGTTCTAATTCCTCACTGCCCCTGACCACCTCACTCCTGCAATACTTGCAAAGCCATCTCTACTGTGCTTAGATGGTTCTCCCAAATCCTAACATGCATATTTGCCCACAAGCCCAATACTCCTTCCACCGCAAGCTGGAAACCTCGAGTCACCCAAGACCTGTCCTGTTCTATCAACCTATGAATGTAGTTTCTAAGTGTTACAATTAGCTGATATTTCCACTTCTTGTCTCAAGTATCTCTCTTGGTGCCAGTACATTGGTTTGGGTGTTTACCATTTCTGCTTAGAAATATGGTGACACCCTCTTAACTAACCTATCCACCTTTATTATTAGTCCATTGCCTACAATAGGCCATAATAAATCTTCCCAGACTTAATTTTGATCACTAATTCATTTATATTTAGACTATAATTTACCCTCTAGCCTGATGAGAAAATAATCTTTCCAAAAACCTCGCAGAATCATACCACTATCCTCCTCAAAATCTTCACAAAATCTTCACTAGCTCCACGTTCACAGGTGAATTAGATGCAACCTTCTCAGTTTATTACACAAAGTTTTGCGCAAAAGGCCCCAAACTATCTTTTTGTAATCTACTCTCTCTTGCTTATATTCTAGAATTAAAATTAAAAATGTTAAATTGTTATTCCCATCCAAGAAGACAGGGATAAAATTCTACTCACTTCTGCCTTCTGTCATACACAGAAAAAAATGCAAGCTCACTCAATGCAGACAGGGAATTCTGGTGGTTTTGTTTTTTTAACTGCTTTATCCCCAGAGCCCAGATTAACAGGCACTCATTAAATACGTGTCAGCGTGTTGGAATCACAGCCACGGTGCGGTGGCATCCACTTTGGTTTGCACCTGTGAACACAGAATGAACTGCTGCCATCAGTATGAACACCACAAGGAAGACCACACACAAACGCTGGTTAGGGAAGAGTCCAGTCTGCCAGGACTGCAGGAAGGTGACGTCAGGAGAAGGAAGGTCACTACTTCGCCAACCTCCGTAACGTGGTCATTGGTTTTTCCTGGACATTTTATGACCATTTCATAAATTTTTGTTTTTCTCTTGGTAATCTCCATGGCATAGAGCTGGCTGCTAAGGATTTCGTTCAATGTTCGGGGAGTTCCCACAAATGCAGTTAAGGGCACAGAATGTGAAATGGCAGTGGAAATACATTTCGCATGTCTCAGAGTGCGCTACACTGCAATCGAGTTCTTTGAGAGACACTGTGGAAGGACAGCAATTTTCAAGAGGCCAAAATGAAAAAGAAGGTTCGGAGTTGGTAGCATGTTCACCGTCTGACACCTGTGTCTTTCGAAGTGGCGATGGCCATTGCATAAAGTAGCATTCGTGAGACCCATGAAGAACACAGTCCTTCTTGTAAGCTTGTACTCAGAAGTAGATTAAATATAACGTGACTATATGAACTTTAAAGAACGGTTCCATAAACTACATGTAAAAATTAATTCTAATAATTTGTACTTAGACTTCTGGATTACATGGACTGCCAAGTTCCTGCCTTCTTCCAGAAGAAGAAAGACCTGAGATCCTGTAAAATTTACGATGAAATTGAACCATTTTACCTGTATCAAAGGCACACTCCCCTCTAAATTATTTTGTGGCTAAATTTATATAATATGCATTATAAAACTCAGAAAAAGACAACAGAAGAAATTCTGTACCCGAAAGGAATGCAGATGGGGGTGATTCAGAATTTAGGGGTGGGGGCTCGTCGTAGTCACTGCCAAACCCACCTGCCACCCCACACACGTGCTCTGCTAGGTCTCTCAGAGAGTTTATCTCCCCCACAGACACCAGTCTCCAAATATCAAAACTCCCATCCAACTTTTCAAATGTGGATTTTTCTCTTTGTAAGACTCCACGTGTTTTATAAACCTCAATAATTAAAGAGCAGCTTTTAATCAATAACAAACTCAGATACACACTGACAATTTTTGCATTTAACTAGAAAGATAATCAGTTATAATTTAAACCCTTTCAATAACTCTTTCATTCAACCAGTAAGAACTTACTGATGCCAACCAATTGCTAAGTACAGTTATCCATTCTCCAATTTCCATTTAAAAATGGAAATTGATATTTTATGAGTAAACATGGTATTTCTCCTTAATCTTGTAACTGGAGAAAGCAAACAAATTTGAAAGGCGGTAAGCTTTCTCAAGGGCAATACAGTGGAGCACACAGGAAACACAAGTAAAAATTAAAGACAAAAACTTCTCACCCATGGCTCTCTTATCTGTCCCATAAACTGCTTTGCAATTCTGTCCCAAATCTGTCTCTTTCGGCGAGGGAAGAGGATCTCGCCCCCTCCCCTCTCATCTTCGGGAATCACTTGTCTTCCTGCTGCTACGTGAGTCAGCCCCACCAGGAGTGGACAGCTTCCTGCTGTTTATTAAGAGGAAACGTCTTCTCCCCATAAACTGACACAGTGTAGCTAAACCACAGACAAGGGTGAAAGACGGGCCCAAATGTCACGGAAAGAATTAAACACACACAAAATACGAACTGCAAAAATGCGATCACTAAACAAATGTCTATGATGCTCATCGACACAACTTGCCTTCTTAAAACAAAATTTAAGACATAACATACTGTTATTAGCTTAGTGATTCCCATTATAATGAGATAATGATTACTAATGCACTTAAAAATGGGAAAAATGCAATATCCATTATTGTTAGGCCTAATGTGCTTCAAAAAGGCTTCTCTGACATCCCACGTTTTACACCAAGTTAGGTTAGTATCTTGTCACTTGCCTGGGGATGCTTCGCTCACTGTCCTTAGCTGATATCATGAAAATGTTGAAACTCGGTTTTTAACTTTATCTCCTCCACTAAAGGACTTCCAGCTCTATCATTCTAGTTATGGTACCTAATACTGCAAACCATTTATTGGATGCCTTCAGTATACTTAATCTGTTATATTCTTTATCTCATTTAATCCTGTAAGTACCTTATGAAGTACGACTAGTTCTATATTATATTTAAAATATAAACTCCTACCCTCTAGGATTATAATCGCAAGCATTATAACTAAGTGGCAGGCAGGATTTAAGGCCAGTTCTGTTAGGCACCAAAGCCTGGCTGACTTCCAGAGACGTAAGGCCTCATCCTGTAACATACAGCATGTGTAGAATAATAAATAAGGTAACCATATCCAGTCAACATAAACTTATCCAAGAGAAGTACGTTTTCAACATTACTGCCCATTAGCATGCTTCTCTCTAGTTCCGATCCTTCTCTTTTGCTCAGCACAAAGTTATAAAGCCAGACAACCTGGGTTCCAGCCCCAGTTCTTCCACTTACTTCTCTATGCCTCAGTTTCCTCATTTGCATAATGTCGTTAGTAATGCTATCTACCTCATAAGATCGAATGAGCTAACATTTGTAAGGTACTCAAAACAGTACCTCACAAAGAATAAGGATTACGTATGTTCATTAAACAAAAATATTCTCCGTAGTAGAGTGTACCAAATCTGCTTAATAGAAAATTCTTGTTGACAGCTTATGTACTTTACTTATGGAGAAGCACCTTGTAACCCAAATATGTTTCGACATTCCCTTAGAGCAAGGGAATTAGCTGTAAGCGGCAGACAATGGACACACTGTTCCCAGGTAGGAATGAAGCTCTAACAGGGAGTGGGAGAGAAACTAAATTGCCTTCAGATCCTCTCCAAAGTAACATTTTCTAGATTGATTTTTGGTCATTTGAAACAGTATCGGACCTTAAGATCACTCCAAAGTCAAAGTAGCTGAATTTTATAAATTTTCATTTTGATCCTCTAACTGATGACTTACTTAACAGACTTAAGCATGGTATATATTAATTGATGTTTTGAAAATATAAACTCGCTTATGTTCCTCTCTCAATCAAGATTTTTTTGTAACTTCCCAACACCTGAACAAAGTTCTCTATTACTCTTAATTTAAAGAATTAACATAATTTTTCACTCTCAGATTTTTCATAGAGAAAAATAATTAAAAATACTTATTCTATTTAGACAGTTCACATTTAAGAAACTGAACCCCAGGTATGAGCAGTTTTATTTCCCCACTGCTCACAAATAAGCCTCAATTTACATGAAGGAATAAAGGCATGGAACGGAAGGAGTCGGTCAGCAGAACGGCTGAGAGTGATACCATCTCTATGGACTACAACTGTTAGCACTGCAAATGCAAATAAAAATAAAATAATTAAATAAGAAAACATCTTGGACCAAGAAGCAATAGCAATTGGCTATTAAAATTTAAATCTTTAAAATTTATTTAAGTAAATCAATTAGACACCTGAAAAAAACCTTGTATGAAGAAATTGCAGAGTAACTCTTCAAACAGCATAGAGGACAACATGATACAGCTGAGAAACTGTGTTCAGCTCTCAGTCTATTCCGCAGTCTTTATTCAATTAACCCTGAAGGACATCTCTGCTATTATTTTGCTACAACTTCCAAAATTAACAAATCTTCAATTATTTTATTTCAACTAATGAGACTGAAGACTTGCTGAATTATCTAGTTATTAAGGACAAAATTATTCTGCACAGAGAATACTAAACCAACACTACATTCTGATTTCCCAATTTCTTTAGAAATGGGATTCTTTCAGAGTTCACAAATATTCCCTCTTTTTTCATTTATTCCTTTCTTTCATGTACTGTGTTACAGTATGAAAGTCATGGATTATATATAAAAATGTGATGCATTTTATCCACATTAGTAAAATCTTTGGGAGTTTCTTCTGCCTTCAATGTAAGCCCTTCTGCTTCCCAAAAAATCTAGTCTATATAATTCATTTAATGTTTCTTTTCATAAAATATCAATAATCAAGCTACAGTGAAATTACATTTAGATTACTGCATATTTAATAGGTACTGTCTTATAATCTAAGCCATTTTAAGCAATAAGATATTTTATATGAAATAATATGCGTAAACAATCACATGTAAAGTCCTTAATAACCAATTATTAATATCTAATTTGTATTTCCTAATTACCAGATGTTCAGAAGAACATAAATAAAAGAACATAAATAAAAGTGAATTATTTTCAGTGATTAGGCTCCAAAAGTTCATTATTTAACATGGCCTGAAGGCCTTTCATCTGACCCTATTTTTTCATTGGCTTATGTCCTCTTAACCATTCCACTTAGCAGTATCTATTCCAGCCACAAAGAACACCGTTCTGTTTTTCACACTCTCTGCAGCCTTGACCCCAGTCCTCTGCACGAGCTACTCCATCCCTCCCTTCTCACCACCTCATTTGGCTAACGGCCACCCACCCTTCAGGTCCTGGTTGAGTTACCACCTCTCAAAGAGCACCTTCCCCGACCCTCCTCCGGCCCACAGGGAAGCATCTTCCCTATGTCCTCTCAGAGCACCTTGTTCTTTTCTGCCACGCCCTGCAGAGAGCCAGCACCTTCTCTGATGTTACATCCTGAAGAAACGTAGTTGCCAACACGCCATAACCTTTTACCATTCATGGTGCTGTAGACCGCTGCAAAGAAGACACAAGGCTGGAAAAATACACTTCTACCCAACAGAAACCATGACTGAGCTATTTCCACAATTATTTCTCAATACGAGAGGCTTGAGAAAATCAGCAATGCACATTCAACATATCTGCACTTACTATTATCGAAGACAAAACTGAAAAATGAAGGTCATTCTCCAATTTACCCAGAATTTAACAAAAGAAGTTACTTTTTGGTTAGACCATAGACTCAAAATTATAAAATATGCTGCAAATGATAGTATACCTATCTCTCTGTTTGTTTTAATTGCCTTTCAATCTTCTTTGCTGGAAGCTTCTTGTATAGAAAGGTCACATTTGCATCTTACGGAGGTTTTACATCACAGTTATGGAAACCTTGACCCTATTAAACAACAAAGGACAGAAGAAGCCCCTCCTGAGAAGGACCCCCTCCGAAACCTGAAACCTCTAAAGCACAATCTTTGGTTACCTTTGGTCACAATCTAGGTTACCTTTTGTAACCAGAAACCTCTAAAACACAACCAAATTAATACGAGCAACAATTTGAGTCAAAGGGGCGTCTCTAATTCACACAATCTGGAAGCATAAGTACCAGGTTTTATTTAAAGGAGCCTATAGTGACTATGATTTTCTAAAGATTAAACTTTTTAAAATAGTTTCAGTCTTTAATTCAAGTTCCTCTTATGCCTTCTCAAACTTTTCCACTAACTGTTTTCACGATTTGTGTTTTTCGTTTCTCTTTATCGGCATCACCCCCCTATATCTGTGAAATAGTTCACTATTTACACGGTACTTCCACATACACTATCGCCGGGTTCCTTTCTCCATTCATCCCATCGTGCGTTCGCGTACCATGTATGTGTCGGACGTCCACTGTATACCAGGAAACAGGGTTCGCCCCTGTGGGTTTTTTATTTAATATATTAATAAAACTTATTTTTAGAGCAGTGTCAGATTTAGCGGAAAACTGAGAGTACAGAGTTCCCATATACACCCCGCCTCCCTACACAGTTTCCCCTATTGCTAACATTTTGCATTAGCGTGGTACATTTGTTACATTTGCTGAACCAATAGTGATACATTATTATTAACTAAAGTCCACAATTTACATCACGGTTCACTCTGAGCTAAACATCCCCGGCGCTCCACCCAGACATCACCCCTGCTTCGCAGGTCTCCCTCCTGCACCCTTCCCCGCAGAGCCCCTGGAAAACACTGATCTTTTGACTGTCACCATAGTTTTGTCTTTTCCAGGATGTCACAGAGTTGGAATTACTCAGTGTACAGCCTCTTCGAATTCTCTTCTTTCACCTAACAACTGGCATCTGAGTTTTCTCCACGTCTTTGTGGAGCTTAATATTTCATTTCCTTTTATCTGCAAATAATATCCCATCATATGCATGGACCGCAGTTTGTCTATTCATTCACTCATTGAAGGACATCTTGGTTTGGTTACTCAGCAATTACAAATAAAACCGCTATAGACGTTTGTGTACAGGTGTTCCCTGGATCTAAGTTTCCAACTGATGTGGATAAATCTCAAGAAGCAGAGTTGCTTTTTTTTAATAACAAAGCTAACACATGATTTGTCGAAAACATCCTAATTTGACAGGGCTTTCTCTTCCATTTGCATTTAGTTATCAATATTCAGATAATTTGGTATGCAGTTTCTAATCGTCCTAGATGCCCATCAGTTACCTGGATAAAGTGGGAAGCACGTTCAACCCACACAGGCATACAATTCTCTTAGACAACAAAATCAGCCATCATTTCTGTAACAGATGCACAAAGCCTTGCAAAAACGCTCACCAAAAATTAAAAGGATCTATAAATGTGCACTGACTTTATCATTTTCCAGTGACAACCCTCAACCAAATCAAGCCAACAATATTCATTAAGTACCCACTGTGGGCACATCACTAAGTTGGCTGCAAGCAGGGTCTCCAAGTTCTACTTGTCAGTGGTTTGAGAGTGTTGAGAATTCTGAGTACATCAGTGACTCACACAGTGTTCTTCTCAAACAGAAATTTCCCTGAAAACCAAAGCAATGAGTCAGAACACTAAGACACTGACTACATAACAGTCCTGTAAATCCTCTTCCTAATCTTCCTAAGACCCATTTTGATTTTTCTTAAAGCCTATATAAAGCCAGATATTTTCCCCAATTCACAACATTGAACCCAATGTATAAATATCTATTTGTTTTACGTGGAGAGAGACCCACTTCCCAATTCTAGCAGCAAACATAAAAAAACAAGTAAAAGCCATTGCTAAAAAAACTTAGGAACAGTTCTTTTAACCAGACTTTAACTATGACTTTAAAATTCAACGTCATGGAATAAATTTAACGCTGCAATTATTGTATCATATGCATTTTTTTTAAATTATAAGTTTGCAATGCACGTTTTTCAAAATATATTTGATTTTATTTAAAGATTCTTTTGTTCATGATCTCCCTGTCATTTGTCGGCCCTTGCTATTCCCTCATTACTTCCAATTTTCCTCTCTCTAACACTCAGAATTAGGTCTAACAACTGCCCAAAGAGAGACCCGCCGCCCTCGGCCCGGCTCCCTCTACCACCTGCCCATCTGCGCGGGTTTAGAAATACGTCCCGCTCAGAAACAGACTGACCCCCACTGACCTCGGGGCTCTTAACCTGTTTCCCAAGAAGCGGATCACGGATACCATCCAGGCGGAATGTTAGCTTCACTGTGTCCAAGAAACAACTGAACGTGAAGGCCAACCAAGCCAATGCATGGTTCTGATGCGTGTTGAGAATGTTCTCTGCAGTTTCCATGGGCAGTCCCAGCTCCTATCTGCTGTACTTTCATCTTCAATGCATCCAGGTTTAGACTATGAATGAGAAGGTCACCCTGGTCACAAGTACCCTTCCTTCTGCCCCATCACTTTACATAGCCCCTGCCGTCCCCATAAACAATCACCTAGATGCCACCGGCTATCTAAACTCTCAGAGCTCTGACTACAAAGACCCTGAGGCCACTGCTTTACACACGCTACGTTCTAAGCAGGGCTGTGTCTAAATATGACCGATTTGTCCCAGGAAAACTGAGCAATTTCCCAATCTTTTTTTTTTCCAAAATAAAAAATGTAATTGAAATGTCCTATATCATATTTAGGAGCATAACAATCCTAAAAATGAATCGCAAGCCGATCACCATCTCACTGAGCGAAGTTTGTCCCGTCTTCTAAAGCCAAAATAGCAATCGTTGCAGGATTAATGGTAAAGATGAGCACCTAGAATTCAAGTCAACCTAAAAATAAAGTTTGGCCGCAAAAAAAAAAAAAAAATAGCACGATTCAATTTCATTTTACAGATGGCAAGGCCAAAAAGCAGTGTTATCGAAATGCAGCAAACGGATGAGTGAGAGTAAGGCGAAGGTTCGAGGTGGGAGATGAGTTCTGGGTGGCTTAATTAAAGATCTGAGCAATGACATTTAGGAAGCAGAGTGAAGTGACAGGCAACACAAACGCATCAGGAGGCTCTGAGGGTGTCGGAGGAGAATGAACAGAGTAATGAGCACATGGCCAGCAGCATCGGATACCTGCTTTGCTGTGCTTGTATACGGGCAGCCAAGAATCATTTGGAATTTCCATCCCTGGGACACGCATGCGGAAACTGCTACATGGCTAACGCCGCATACTACTTGCTGTCTGGTATCAGAAGAAGTCTGGCCGCCCAAAGGTAACTTGCAGAGTCACTCACCAGTTTCCACCGAGCAGCCCGATTGAAACCAGCTGAGCCAATGACATCACCGCAGGCTTCTTACTACGGAAAGGGCAAGCTCCGTGAGGTCAGGGAGCAGAACTGAGCTCCGTGAACAGAAGCCAAGCTGGAAAGGGAAGAGCCAAGTGAAGTTCAGAGGAGGAGAGGCTCATTCCAAGAGGCAGCCAGAATGAGCAATTTGCTCGGAGACAGCTGCAGGAGAAAAAGGCACGCAACAGAAATTTTCCTTTAATAATAAGGGACTGCGGTTTCTCCCAAAGAAGTAAGTTATCGAGCCTCATTGGAGAAACTGACCAAAGAAGCTCTTTCAGATTTTCAGTTCCTGGAACTGAACTTAACTGTAACATCATCATGGTATTAAAATAATAATATGCATGTAGTCTTTTCCCACAATGCATATTAATTGAGCACCTACTATGAACCTGTTGTAGAAACCTGGAATACATTAGTGAATAAAATGGACAAAGGTCACTGCCGTCTTGGAGCATAGATTCTTGGAACATAAGACAGGCAATAAACAGACAAACGTACAGCGTGTCAAGTAAACGCTACAGAGAAAATTAAGAAGAGAAAGTGGCTGGGTTGAGAGTGGTGACTTTTGAGCAAAGACTTAAGGAGGTAGAGAGACGAGCCATGTAGGTATCCGGGAGAACAGGGCACATGCCAAGGCCTGCGCTGGGCGTGTGTTTTCTGTGCTTAAGAAACATCAAAAAGGCCAGCGTTGCTGGTCAGGGAGAGTAGGGCAAACAGGACTCCAAGTGTGAACAAGTTAACTCGGGCAAGCGGAGGTGTCCAGCAGCTATTTGGATACACGAGACCAGAAGCACTGAGGAAAGACCCAAACTGCAGATGACGACTGGGAACTGTCAGGGGTGCACAGGATGTGAGCATGGACGAGCTCTCTCCACGAGTGCATGACAGAGAAGAGAAGAGGGTCCCCCAACGCTTAGAGGCTGGACAAACGAAGAAGGACCAGGAAAATAAAACGTAGGAGCAAAACCAAGACAGGGTGATGTCCCAGTTCTCCAGCGACGAAAATGCTCCCAGAGAGACAGCGATCACTACATTAGATGATGCTGCTAAGTCGGGTTAGATGGGCCACTGGACTGGACGGCACAGCCGGCATCGGAGACCTCGTCAAAAGCAAGTTCTGACACAGGGAAGGAAGAAAAGCGCTGGAGAAGGTTCCAGAGAGAAGAGGAGGAGAGGAGAGGGAGTCAGTGAATGCAGACAACTCTTTCGGGAGTTTTGCTCTAAAGACAAATGCAGCAGGAGCTGGATAAGAACATGAGCTCAGGAAGAGGTTTCTTATTTTAAGATGGTAAAAACTACAGTATGTTTTTCTGCTAATGGGTCCGATGCAGGAGGGAAATGACTATGCAGGACAGGGACGTCCTGAGCCAATGCCCTTGAACAGGAAGGGCAGTGAGAGCCGCTGAAGACTCGGCCCTTTCCTGGTCTGGGTGAAATTCAATGTGCATGGGTTACAGGGTAATTTGGTTTGTCGAAAACAATTTTTTAGGCTAGGCAGACAGCTGTAATGCCAGCACTTTGGGATGCCAAGATGGGGCGATCACTCGAGGCTGGGAGTTCTAGACCAGCCTGGGCAACAGAGAAAGACCCCGTCTCTACAAAAAAAAAAAAATGTTTTAAAAGTTAGCCAGGTGTGGTGGTGCACACCTGTTATCCCAGCTACTGGGGAGGCTGAGGCAGGAGGACTGCTTGAGCCCAGGAGTTCGAGGTTGCAATGAGCTATGATGACGCCACGGCACTCTAGCCAGAGTGACAGAGGGAGATTCTGTCTTTTATAAAAAAAAAAAAAAAAAGAAGAAGAAGAAAAGAAAGCAGAGATCCACAAGATAAAAAAAAAATTTTTTTTAATAAAATTAAGTTAGCCATGAATGAGCATGGGTCAAAAAAAAAAAAATTTCACAACTTTCTGAAATTCTTAAGTGACTTAGGCTATGACACAGCTAGTTTCTAAATTAATCAAGTGTAACAATGACAATGTGATAAAACACTCAACGTTCGACTCAGTTAAGAAAAAACTTATAGTTTGTACTTAAATTTCTTTTCCTTTGTCCTTTCTTCCATAACTTCATTTTAATTTTACAGTGAACTAATAATCTCCCCGAAATTAGTCAAAATGCTCGCCCATACCTAACAAAGACAGGCTTGCTATTTATCAAGACTTTCTTCCCGTACCAGGTCCCCAAATGGCAAAGTACAAACCCCAAACGTGCGCAGAGAACCGGGAGAAAAACTGGCAATCGGCACACATTCAGCTAGACCTCAGAGGTCCTGTAAGCGCCCATCCGGGGAGCTTTCCGCATCTGCAAAAGCTGACGTTTAACTTATCTTTTCCTGGGACGAGCCAGTCCAGATAACACAATTATCTTCTCATCTATGACAAGTTTAAAAGTGACCTACAGTTATTCCACGTAAGTCCAGATAATCCACCACCAAAACCATTTAACCGCTAAAGCTGATCAGCGAGTGGGAGTATTTTTGGCAACTGAAAACCTGATGACCACTTCGCACCCACCTGGTGGCCCGGCAGCCAAGAGCCAGGTGGCCACAGGAAACACAGCGGTTTCTCTGTCCCACCTGTGAAAACAGAAGGTCGGCAAAGGAGATTGGGGTGGGAAAATGTAAGGGACAGACCTCACCAGAACTCCTGTGAGCGCAGAGTGCAGAGTTCTTCCCAGAAGACTGCTTCAAGGTAGCACAAAAACACGGAAACCAGGCCCTGAATGCCGCGTGCACCGTTCTAAACGGTGGGGCACGTTCCCTGTGACCTGACTACGCAGGGCTCCGGTCCCGCCCTCCCACGTGAAGCAGGTGTACCCCTCGCATTTCTCTCTAGGTCCTTCTCCAGGTCTTCTGTGCTCCAGGCGATTGCTGACCTTGCACCCCACATAATTCCACTGTCAATATACACCCAAGGACTGCCGCTGGGATTAATGTAACACGGTGCACGCAGGTGCTGAACACCTGGGCAAGCTCCTTCCCCGTCCTGAGCCTGCTGAGCAGCGAGCACAGAAAGGCCCCACTCGCCCCACGCCGCAGACACGGGCTGATCCACGCAGGAAAGCCTGCTGACTGCGCAGCCCTCAGCAGTTACCGTGGGCTTTTCAAAAGCTAACACAACTTTCATGTGAAGTCCAGCTTCAATAAAATCAGAAGCCCTTACAAGCAAGTATCTTGCCTTCCCACTTGTCCTTGACTCACCTGGGTCAAGTATTATTTGGTTCAAATGTATTAAATAGGAAGTGATTTTTAAAAGTTCACGTGATACAATTATCACGTGCTCAGGGCTCTTTCTTCGTGCTTTAAAAAATTAAAAACAAAACCCTTGAAAATCAAACCTGCACTACTCAGGATTCTCACGAATTTTTAGCATTACATTACCATTTCACAAAAAAGTAACTTACAAGAAAGACCCAAATCCTAAAAGGATGATTTTCAAACACTTGTCTTTAACGTTCAGCTGGTCAACAGCATGGGTTTGGATGAAAGCAAGCGTATGCAACTAATTCTGTGACCTGAAGGCACACAAAATCTAAGCCACGGTTTTCTCATCTGTAAAAAGAGAGCATTGGCTCATGTCACTCACGTCGCTGCTTTTAGCCGCAACGCTCTTTGATTTCCCTCTACTCAATGTGACAAATCATTCCTCTCCCAGGCTAGTAAAATTCTACCCAACAAAGAGTGGAATTATTTTACACTTGCCATGAAAAAGGTAAATAAATCAGGGGCAATACAAGTAAATTAACAAAATAAAAGAGTCTTTTTAATTTTGAAAGTCGGTGCTTGCGTGGAAGAAAGATTTCCTTTAAGGAATGTGGTAGACAACTCTTAAGACTGTTGACTGGCTCACACTTCCTTCTTCCCTGGGAACGGTCATCAGCACTCTTCAGTGTATACAGTAATTCTGCAACCCTACAGCTGATTGATCTGGGGGAGAGATACCAGACCCAAGCAAAGACACTCAGATTTTCTCTTCCCGGAAGTTGTTATTTTGATCTGATAAGCACAGGCTAGGTGCCACTAAAATCTGAGTCACAGTGACTACAACTCTGAAGAGCCCAACACTCCTGCTACTTAGGTCCCCAAAGCAGTCCTGAGTGCCCAGGGCCATCCTGGCTTCTTCCCAGCCTCCCAAGATTGATGTTTCAGTGATTCCCAGGATTCCTTTAAAGACCCTAACATTTAAATTTAAATTAATTAGAACTAAAAGTAAAAATCCAGTTTGATAGTTGAACTGGCCACATTTCAGGTGCTAACTAGTCACATATGGCTACTGGCTACCATACTGGACAGCCCAGATACAGACGACATTGTCATCACGGGCAGTTCTATTGGACAATGCTGCCCCAGACCCTTCCGATAAACTTCCTCTTTCCTTAAAGTGCTAAGATCAGAATTTGTTCTATTTTATGTGCATTTGTTTGTTTTATATTTGCACCCATAAGAGTAATCAGCAGGTATAATGGTGACTTTTTGGAAAACGTTGTAAAGGATTTCTGGGCAATCTCAAGGGTTTTCAATCTTGGAGTTGATGTCACTTCGAAAATTAAAAGTTTATTCACATCACTCCTGGTCTCCCCCTGGGTCCCGGAATCATGGAATTTAAGAGCGTGGAAAAATCATGGCAAATACCTAATTCAATTTCCTGTTTTTTTTAACCATGAAGATATTAAGATTCAGGAAACTTGTAACTTGCTTTTTTTTTTCTGAATACCACTTAAATTCCGTTTAATAGGTTATTTAACACAAGATAAATAAGACACCAACTAAACATGCAATACACAATGTAACTCTGCAAATCTCCTGATTACAAAAGCAACACGGCATTAAGTTTAAATATTTATTCACTCTCCAAGCTGCTACTACACCAACTCCTTCCCACTTCCCCACCCCATCCCTTTTCTCTGTTTATCTGGTACGATGCATTTGCTGTGGTTACCATTGTTTTCAGTGTCATAGTTCCCCATATCTAAAAGGCACAGAAAACACTGTGTACTTTAAAATCAGGGAGCAAATACGTTTCTTTAATTTTTATTTTTCACTAGAACCTTTATGTTCAAATCTTCCACACGATTAGTCATCTGTACAGATTAGAATCTGCATAGCTGGGGATGTTTTTATTCGGTTGCTTTTAAACAAATAGTAACTAAACATCATTTAAAACATGTGGATTAAAAGGTCATACTTATTCATCCATAGATTTCTAACTTGCTAAAGCAAGTTCCTTTGGCATGTTCATAAAGCAACATGTTCTTTCTGAAAACAGCACAAAACACACTCACACACACACACACACACACACACACACACACCACAAATGCTGATGAAAAACAAGAATTCTAACACTCTACCTGTCCTGTCTCACACCTAAACTGCAGTAAAATCTGTAATCATCCACCCAGCACAGAGAATTTACACGTTTCTTTCGAGTAAATATAAAACTCAAAATTCATATAATATCAATGTTGGCATAAAGGGCTATGTTTAAACAACTCTTACATTTTACTTGCTTTCCTGAAGTCAAATGTTGTCATGTATTAGAAGAGAAGTTTATGACCGCCCAGTCACCCTTTTCACTGCAGATAAATTGCTTACACGTTTTCCCATATAGATCTGTGCCTAATGAGACTAATCTGTAAATAAATGGAGCAGAGTAACTACGATCCCTGCACATATCAAATCATTGCAGATCCGTATTTTTGTGTGGATTTTTCTCCTTCACTATAAACAAGATTTCCCCCTTCTTATATCACATCACACAAACCAATGTTCCAAATCTTCTGAAACAATGATACACATTTCATAGAATTAACCAAGACTATTTCCTTTTCCCTTCCCTTTCAAATACCAGAGTGGTCACACACACACACACACACACACACTCTCTCTCTCTCTCTCTCTCTCTCTTAAACATCACGAAGTTTTCTAACACACACGGGCGTTGGCTATTCCTATCGCAGGGAAATACCTCTCCCAAGATGTTCAAGCATGACCCACAAAGTCAACAATGGGAGGCCCTGAACTTATCAGAGGCTGCTGCTTTGAGTCACGCCATTATTCAACACTAGCGTGAATCATCGCAAACCAGGGCCAGGGAGCACAGAGCAAGAGCTTGCAGCCTTTGAACGAAAGTTCTGGCTGGTAACTTACACAAAAAAACAAAAAAGCAAAAAAACAGCATAAACTCCAATACCTACACTGCATTTTGAAAGCATATGTTCTTTGGAGAAAATGTGCTAAAGCCAATAAATGTATCTCAAGGCAAATGCACGCAAATGCCAACCACAATCTTGGAACGGCTTTTGCTCAGACACCTGAATCCTTTAAAATACTCACATACACCAGAGAAAGGATGACGAATTATGCAGGTCATAAAGCTTTGCACCTGGAGATAGTAATACTAAAAAGTTAGCAAGAAGGTAGAAAAACCATGGCATCTTATAAATGGAAGTTATGGAGTTAATTATTTTAATAAAATCCAAACTAGTTAAAAAACAAACAACTTTTTTACACACCTAAGACGGCTTCTGAAATCAAACATCGTATCTGCTGGCCCTATCTTCATTTCAGGATGGTATTCTAAATAGGCTGCTGTATGTGTCGGAATTTTGCCAAAGGTTCATTTTAACCATTACTTGAAAACTCATTAGTTATACTCAAGTCATAAAAAATTAAGCATGAGAGATTCAGCTGCAGCCTTTGTTGGTCATGACAGTCCATTTCCAGAGGATCTGGAGACCTACAAAAGACGCCTGGTGCTTTAACAAGACCTGAGTAACTGGCTCAGCTGCCACCCACGACGGGGCTCAGCCTCTCACCGGAGAGTGAAGTAGCCACAGCAGCCAGGATCAACTTTCAACAGCTGGGACCTGAACCTGTAGCCTTTTAAAAGCCGTTAACTTTTTCTTTTTTTAGTGGAAAACATGTATTTTTTCCAGCAGGTTTTAGGTTGTACACCAGGGGAAAAACAATGTGTGCGTAATATTAGTATACAGTTTCTCTTAAAGTAAGAAAACAAGAACCGTTCTTTAAGGCTATATTTACTAAACATTTAACATTTCAAGATTAAAGTGGTCATTCTCAAATCCATATTTCATTTCTTAAATCCAGGAACTGACAGAAAAAAAAATAGCTGCCAGCAAAAATACCTTAACGAATTTATCTTGTTTTAGCAAAGTTTAAAATTTTTGAAATGGCAATCAGCTTTACGTGTCTGATGATTTTAAACATATGCAACTTATGCATTAGGAGCACAACTGAAAAAGCCAGGCTCATACGCTCATTTTTATACGCTCCTTTTAATGCATAGGTTTTTAGTACCGCAGCAGCAGAAGAAAGAGAGATAAGAAGAGCGTTTAGAGAGAATTGATGTTGACCTTTACTTCTTGACAGCGTTCTTGTTTTGAAAATATTCAGCATGGAAACACAAGCCTCTGATCAAAACGGTGGCAAAGCACTTTAACATTCTTAGATACGCAGCCCAGCTCCCAGCGTGGGAGTGTGAAGCTCAGACGCCCTGAGCAGCCTGTTTTCTGCTCCTGTCCAAGCACTCAGAGTCCTGGAGATAGGACTCGCCACCATTCTGCACCTAAGGCAAGAAAGATGTTCACTATCGCAATTAGCACGAGCAAAGCATTATTTTTCTGCCTCCCAAGATATATGGGTCAAGTGACATAAAAAAAAAAAGGAAACATAATATGAATTACTTTTCTACTAACCAACCCCCTTTTCTTTTAATTGATGTGTGAAACGTGCCCAAATCGTTTTTAAGTAAGTTTGCGCAAAGACAAACCTGAAGTCATACTGCTCTAATCAAAGGCTGGTAACTTAACTTCTATGCAAACTCAAAAAACACAAATGAAAACAAGTTCTCAACAACCCAGTTCCTGCTGCATTATACGGTTTTCTCCCTCCTAGACCCAACTGTTGAAGTCAGGCAGGTTGAGTGCACAGTCACCTTCGAGAAAGCCCTTTGCCCTGCCAGTCTGAAGTCACGCCAGCAACCGAAGTAGATTCTGATATAAAAATAGGTGGCTAAGGAATCCCGGGAAGGCAAAGCACATTGTAAGACCAACAGTTGAGATCACCAACCCCCTTGGTGATTGAAGGTTAAGGTTATCTCTGAAGGTCCTGTAGAATTAACCTCCCCTACCAAGTTAGTTAAATTACTGAATTACTAAAACGGCCAGGTGTCTGGCTGAGAAACCAAAGTGAGTGGATTGTTTGGTGTTGTAGAGTCACAGGTGAAGGTCATTAAGCTACTTTTTTATGTCTCAGCTTATACATAAAAGACATTTGTTTTACTGGGGTAAATGAATGGTTACACACACACCTCCCAAAATTGGCAGGCTGTCACTAAAAACATAATGGAATACTAACTGTGAAATGAATTAATTACTCTGAGGTCACTGAATTTTCAGGCATCCTAGCTTCAAACAAATCCCCAGGTAATAATGATGAAAAGAAAGAGAAAAGAAAAGAAAGAGAAAAAGAAAAAAGGTCCCATGGTACAGAATACGAATGAATGCATCATGACTCTCATTTACTTATTGTTTCGGAGAGGACAGAGTAAATATGCTAATAATTTTTAGTTTATTTAGATCAAAATAAATACATCACCAAATAATACATAAAAGAAGAAACAGAGTAGCACTAAAAGGAAATTAACATTTCCCACGAATATTGCCACATATGGGTTTCGTTGGGTGATATTTT
>CAUYSK010073207.1:0-32862 GCA_963575035.1 Avahi laniger
GCGGTGGCTCACGCCTGTAATCCTAGCACTCTGGGAGGCCGAGGCGGGCGGATTGTTTGAGCTCAGGAGTTCGAAACCAGCCTGAGCAAGAGTGAGACCCCATCTCTACCAAAAATAGAAAGAAATTAATTGGACAGCTAAAAATATATATGGAAAAAATTAGCTGGGCATGGTGGCGCATGCCTGTAGTCCCAGCTACTTGGGAGGCTGAGGCAGAAGGATTGCTTGAGACCAGGAGTCTGAGGTTGCTGTGAGCTAGGCTGACGCCATGGCACTCACTCTAGCCAGGGCAACGGAGTGAGACTCTGTCTCAAAACAAACAAACAAACAAACAAACAAACAAACACCACATATGTAATACTAAATACCTGCTATTATAGCATTTATCTTTTCCCTAATGTACCTTTC
This sequence comes from Avahi laniger, assembly GCA_963575035.1. Classification (NCBI taxonomy): domain Eukaryota; kingdom Metazoa; phylum Chordata; class Mammalia; order Primates; family Indriidae; genus Avahi; species Avahi laniger. Next base: position 409 of record CAUYSK010073207.1, read on the forward strand.
TAGTAAAGTCCTGTTATAAATATTTATGCTATGGAGTTGGCCTCTACCTTTTGTTTTGTGCCGACATGTTGGATTAAGTTGTGAAATTAGGTTTTTATCCCAGCTTTTCCCAAAATATTTGTCATAAATACTGCTAAATATTTAATGGAAAAAGGGTTCTTTTATAATGTATACTTGAATAACATTGAAAAGGAAAGTCAACGATATTTCTTAACTTGCGTGATTTCATAGAGCCTTTATGGATGATAATGTTCATGGAAAGCAGTGTGTGTTAGATTTGACTGTGTGTGGGACTTGCTTCTCTCCAGTTCAGTGTTCTGGGGAGCATATAGTAGGAAACGTTGCTTTACATATTCTGTACAGGCCTTACCTCTGTCTAGGTTGCACTTTAAAGTGAGGAAATAAGTGTGATCTCTCTTCTTAAATGATTTCCTTATATTGAAGGTTTTTTGAACTTTTTTGAGAGTGGAGGAGGGACATGTTGTTGCTATAGGAAAACTTAGGAAAGGAAATTTATTTCTTATGCTGAAATTGTGTAACTAACAAGTACAATGCACACTATCTGGGTGATGGACACGTATAACTTTGACTCAAACTGTACAAAGTAATTCATGTAACCAAAACATTTGTACCCCCATAATATTCTGAAATTTAAAAATTGTGTGATGAGATTACTCTCATTTGTAATGATAATTTTAATTAAATGAAATTTCTTCTATACCAAAAATATCTGTAAACTTGAAAGTGTACTGATTCTAATTTTTCTGTGCTTTAGAAGTCATTGCTGGATTTCCTAGATTTTGAATATTAGAATTGTCAATATACTCTAACCATGAAGATTTCTTTATTTATACATTCCAGATTCCTTTTTTAAGATGAAAAATAACCATAGTTTTAGTGTCAAAATAGTGTGAAAATATTTGAATATGTTTTCTCTGTGGACTTTTTCTTCATCCTGGTGTTTTTTGTTGTTTTTTTTTTTTCCCTTTTGCCTCATGCCAGTGAGTTCCTTTGGGGTTACTCCTGCAGTAGGTGGACTATCATCTGGGACAGTTGGGGAAGCCTCGACAGCCCTGACTTCAGCAGCCCAGGTAGCTTTGCAGTCTCTCTCTCATGCAATGGCTTCAGCCGAGCAACAGCTACAGGTGCTGCAAGAGAAACAGCAGCAGCTTTTGAAGCTTCAGCAACAGGTTGGAGACTATTTGGCTCTTTGTTCATGCTGTCTCTAAACTTCAAAAGCTGAAAAAAATACTGTAAAAATGATCATTATTTTCGTAAAGGAAAGTAGGTTGATCGATCTGAGCTAATCATTTTCAACAAAAATTGAGGTAAAGTTTTTATGATATATTTAAAACTGTTAACATTCTATGAATGTATCTTATTTTGTTCATTTGAGGGAATATGATTGACGCTTTTTGTGCAAAATCTATTCTCTGTTTAAACATCCTTGATAAAACATTGCAGTTACTAGTTACTATCTCCATGAAGTGTAGAACCTAAAAAAAAATTTAAAGACCAATTAAATTAAAGTGACCTAAAATTTAGAAATAATGAGAGATGTTTTATAGATTTCATTGTGGTGAAACCTGTGGCAATTCCTGGTGACAAATTGTATAAGGTTTGTCAACATGATAATCCACCTCTTGATAATATTTTGTTTTGAGCAGAACTTTGTTTCCTTGTTTACATTTAATTGTTCTATTTCCTTTTCACTTTTGAGAAAATCCTAGTTCTAAAATACACAGGAAATTTTATGTGAAATATTTGTGAAGTATATGTAGCAAGCTAGTGTTCCATTTATAGAGTCCAGTTTTGATTTAATTTCATTTTTATTTAACGAAGATCTAGTTATTCTTGTTTATGTTCATAATATATACCCACGTAGTGTTTCCCACAACTCAAACAGGGTCCGTCTATATATGTTGCTTTTACTTCTTTTACAGAAAGCAAAGCTGGAAGCCAAGTTACATCAGACAACAGCTGCAGCAGCTGCAGCAGCATCAGCAGTTGGTCCTGTTCACAACTCTGTGCCTTCCAACCCAGTGGCTGCCCCTGGATTCTTCATTCATCCGTCTGATGTTATTCCACCCACTCCAAAAACAACACCTCTTTTTATGACTCCACCACTCACTCCACCCAATGAAGCAGTTTCCGTTGTGATTAATGCTGAACTTGCACAGCTTTTCCCAGGCTCCGTCATTGATCCTCCAGCAGTCAATCTTGCTGCACATAACAAAAATTCCAACAAGTCCAGAATGGTAAATTATGTTTTAAATAGATGCTGGCTTAAAATGTTTAAAAATATTTCAAAGTATACCATAACTTTAGAAGGCAAAATTTTATCATACCAATTCAATATATCAAATTATATTATTCTGTGTTATAAAGTATTACAAAATATACTCCGAAAAAGAGACTCATTAATTTGATATTATGGTTAGTGGTTTCTATAGAGCAAGAGTAATATCAATACAGAGTTATACTTTTTTCTTTTCTAGAATCCACTTGGTTCTGGTCTAGCCCTTGCAATTTCTCATGCTTCACATTTTCTTCAGCCTCCACCCCACCAGTCCATTATTATAGAGCGAATGCATTCAGGTAATCTTTGACTTTCTTAAAATATTTTTCTTCCCTAGTCTGCTGTCCCTTTTAAGACTCACTATTCTTCAGTTTGATTTTCCTTTGCAAATAAATGACATTTGCTCTTGGGTAAGTATATTTTACCAAGAATAAGCACTATATAAGGTTCAAGTAGTGTATGCTGACCAAATTGAGTGAAAAGTGCTGTTGTGTAAGTGGATTTGATCTGTACATGAATATCTGCCTTCATTGTAGTTGTTGAAATGACTATCACACTAGAAATTACACTCAAGGAAGTATTCCTAAAACTAGCATTCTTACAGTGGAACTGTTTCCTGAGAATAGCAGACAGAACTACTGTTTGTTATAATAACTGAGTAAGATTAACACTTACTGGTCTCTGAATAGTTTAAATTTTACCTAAGTTTGTCTTGTGCTTCTGTGCGGGATAACTGAGATTGAAATAGGTTCTATTAATTAGTGCATATTTACAGATAAACTGTAGCCAGTTTTTACCTTATAATTCTACCAACTGTATTGTGCTTGAGCAGCAGAAGTCAAAAAAATCATTAGGGAAGTAACAGATATAGTGTACTTTGTAGCGCTTTTCATTATATGAACAATTAAACCATATTTGCTTTATTGCAATGGGGTATTTCCTTTTTAGAAGAGGGAGTTTGAGAGAGAAAACAGAAGTCTTTTTTTTTTTGAGACAGAGTCTCACTCTGTTGCCCTGGCTAGAGTGAGTGCCGTGGCGTTAGCCTAGCTCACAACAACCTCAAACTCCTGGGCTCAAGTGATCCTACTGCCTCAGCCTCCCGAGTAGCTGGGACTACAGGCATGTGCCACCATGCCTGGCTAACTTTTTCTATATATTTTTAGTTGTCCAGATAATTTCTTTCTTTTTTTTTTAGTAGAGACAGGGTCTGACTCTTGCTCAGGCTGGTCTCGAACTCCTGAGCTCAAACAATCCGCCCGCCTCAGCCTCCCAAAGTGCTAGGATTACAGGCGTGAGTCACCGCACCTGGCCAAAACAGAAGTCTTACTGTATTTTCTGCCCAAATAATCATTTATTGCTAACAACATTAGTGTTTATAATATTTAGAGTGAAAATTTGTTATTCTGTAGTCTTGTGGGATGTGAGCAGTTGTTTACACTGTAGTTTGGATTTTTATCCATGGAAATGACTACAGCACATATGCCTCCTGAGGAGAATCATGTTGTTTGCTGTTGGATAATTTTTCTCTTTAGGAAAACATTGGTAACTGCCTTGTTTTCTTTTAAACTAGTTCCATCGAGAATAGCACTATTCCTAGAAGTTTAATTTAGTAGTTGTTTTCCTTCACTGTAAAATGTTGCTAGTAAGCTGCCCCTCACCCCAATGCAATGAAGACGAAACAGAAGTATCACGATATTATTAAGAATCTCCCTTCTGTTTTACTAGTTGAACTTATCCTTGTAATGTGTGTGATGAGAGAGGTGAATCTGCTTTATCTTCATCTGTTTCATCTGGTATTGAGCTAAAGAGACAGTGATGTGTCAATACTGGGGGAAGAACATGTTTTGAAATAAGCTATGTCTGTCTCCATTGGAGGATCTTCCAAGGAATTTTTTAGTGGTGGTTTTACTACAGATGATTTCAGTTAATGCTTTCACTTTGCTTCTTAACCCCAGTGCAATATTCACCTCCAAAAGAAGTTAAGCAAGGCTAAAGAACACTAAAGTAGAATAATAAAATTTGGTATTTTTAATGCATCTAGTTGTATAATTTTAAAAAAATGGCCAATGGCTGAAAGAAGATCAGATTGGCACCTCACAGAATTAACTTACGTACCACTTTTGCTGATTTAATTTTTTTAACTCTAATGTTTTAAAGAAGCTTATGGATACAGTTAGTTGATTACCTTCATTGTAACAATATTAACTCTCTTTTTTGTGGTTTTCTTTGTTTGTTTGTTTGTTTGTTTTTTAAAGATTTGGGGGGGTCTTGCTCTGTTGCCCAGCTGGAGTGCAGTGGCTCTTGAACTCCAGGCTCAAGCGATCCTCCTGCGTTAGCCTCTCAAGTAGCTGGAACTACAGGTGTGCACTACCACACCTAGCTACTCTTGTAATTTTTGACTTAAGTCTTGGAGTTCAAAACTAACATAGACTGTCTGCAGGTATAGACTTGAAAAGACAAAAAATAAAAAAAAAAGCTATCATAGTTTGGGATTTCAGAAAATTTGTGAATGAGAATTGACAAGCCATTTTTACTTGTTTATTTTGCCACTCATTTGTTTGTAGTTTAGTGAGTTGGTTTATGTTTTAAGATGAGTGATCCAAATTGTTTTTGAGTGTATTGTTTGGTTAATTAATATATTTTTTTGTCATCTGTTTCTCTCTCACAGGGGCAAGGAGATTTGTGACCTTGGATTTCGGCAGACCTATATTGTTGACAGATGTATTAATTCCCACATGTGGAGACTTGGCCTCCTTATCAATTGACATTTGGACATTAGGAGAAGAAGTGGATGGAAGGCGATTGGTAGTGGCAACTGATATAAGCACCCATTCACTAATTCTTCATGACTTAATACCACCACCTGTGTGCAGGTTCATGAAGGTAAAGAACTTCAAGAAAGTACTTTAATATGTTTTCCATGTTTCTGACAAGTTATGAAAAATACTCTAATATATGATTAAAAAGTATAACTAATTTTTTTTAAATACATTGCTCAGATTTTTATCACAGCAGATGTGTGTATACATATATTTATAATTTTTCATTTCAGATCACTGTCATTGGACGTTATGGAAGTACAAATGCCAGAGCCAAAATCCCATTAGGATTTTACTATGGTCATACCTATATCTTGCCTTGGGAAAGTGAGCTGAAGTTAATGCATGATCCTCTCAGGGGAGAAGGGGAATCTGCAAACCAGCCAGAAATCGACCAGCATTTAGCAATGATGGTTGCTCTGCAGGAGGATATACAGTGCAGGTTAGTATAAAATTGTCAAGTACAATCTTATTGAAACTGTATTTTGTATATATCTTATATTTCTGTCAAGAAAATGTCATTTTGTAGGTGTACAGAAAAGAGCAATAGGAAATAGGACAGTAATACTAGATGAAAATATTGACTAAATAATTGGCTCCGTTTATTAGCACTGTAATTACCAATTCTTTTAAAATGGTTGTGTGTTAATGTGTTTTAGAGATTTAATTCTTAGTATTTGTACATGTATCAAGAGAACATTGCAGGAAGTGTTTTGTTTATTTGTTTTTTACTTATAGATATAATTTGGCTTGTCATCGTCTGGAAACTCTTTTGCAAAGTATCGATCTTCCTCCTCTCAACAGTGCTAACAATGCACAATACTTTTTACGAAAACCAGACAAGGCAGTCGAGGAAGACAGTAGAGTTTTTTCTGCTTATCAAGATTGTATTCAGCTACAGCTTCAATTAAATTTGGCTCATAATGCTGTCCAGAGACTCAAAGTAGCTCTAGGTACAAGTCGGAAGATGTTGAGTGAAACATCGGATCCAGAAGATTTAATTCAGACGTCTTCAACAGAGCAGTTACGTACTATCATCCGATATTTATTGGACACTTTGCTCAGCCTTCTTCACTCTTCTAATGGTTTGTATTTGGCTTATGTGCTTCAAAGGCCGGGATATATGATACGAGTTTTTTGTGTGTTTTAGGTTCCATGTTAATATTTTCTGGATATTATTAATTTTGATATCCTTTCTAATGTGAATATATATGAAATGTCTAAGATCACCTATTTTTTTCCATTTATTTTTATTATTTCTTAAATACATTTTTGATGGGTTTTTTTTGATTTTGTGCTGTTGGTGTGCACATCATTGTGCTACTGGCAAAGTAGTAAGTATTGCTTAAAAGTTCAACAGTGAAAACTTCATAATTGCTGACCTAATATAGAACTATGATTTTCTAGCCAGTAGCTATTTTTGATCATCTCACACACACACATTCTCTCTCTCTCTCAACTCTGAAACACCCAACTCCATAGACAAGAAACATAATTGACTTAAGTGCTAGCTCTTCTTCTCTTTAAGTATTTAATAATTAAATTTTTACATATGAGAAGTAAATAAATAACAGAATAAAATAGAATATAATTGTCTACTGATTGCTGGTAAAGAAGAAAGTGTTATGTAAGCATGCTTATTTTCATATTACATCATGCACTTAAAAAGGATATTTTACTATTTTCTTTCTTATAATAGGACACTCTGTTCCTGCAGTTTTGCAGAGCACATTTCATGCCCAGGCCTGTGAAGAGCTCTTTAAACATTTGTGTATCAGTGGCACCCCGAAGATACGATTACATACTGGTCTTCTGCTTGTTCAACTCTGTGGTGGTGAAAGATGGTGGGGTCAGTTTCTCTCTAATGTTCTTCAGGAATTGTACAATTCAGAGCAGCTTCTCATCTTTCCACAGGATAGGTAGGTCAGAAAATATTGGAGGTATTTGTTATTAATGATTCGTGCTTCTCATAGTCATTGGTCAGGTTTTGAAATCCCATTTATGTGGATACTAAGTGTGGCAAAAATGAAGCAGTTTTTCTCAGCATTTTGGGAATGCCCAGTAAAAGACACCAAGATTATTCATGATGTAACTAGTCTATGTTCTTTGGTTTTCTAATTGAAAGAAAAATTAGAGTTTAGAGATCTATGTTTATAAATATTTCCTATCAGATTATGTTACTTTTTTGAGGCTAAAATAAAGTTCTCTTTCTTCACTGTGCCGGATTTTCTTGTTGATAATGTTAATATAACCAATAGTTAGAGAAAAACCTAATTTTAATATCGTACATTCGGATATAAATCTTGCTTACCCAGTCTGAAATATGATGATGTTCAAGAAACAAAAAGTTTTATCATTACTTTGTTAAATTTCAATGTAAATTATTTAAACAAATTGAACAGTTAAATTGATTCTTACTGGATATTTTCTTTATATATATTTTTTAGGGTCTTCATGTTACTTTCCTGCATTGGTCAAAGATCTCTTAGTAATAGCGGAGTATTAGAAAGCTTACTTAACCTCTTGGATAATTTATTGTCACCTCTTCAGCCACAGTTACCCCTGCATAGGAGGACAGAAGGTATTAATATAAAATAGTGTTCTTTGTAAGATTCTTATAAATATTGCTTTTATAAAATATCTTTTCTGAAATACTTCTTTTAATATTCATTGCAGCACATTTTGTTAATATTTTTATGATGTAGGCTTTTAGAGTGAGCAACCTTCATTTGATATAGTTACTACTTTTTAAATCTAGTACCTTTTCATTATTTAAACTTAGTTTAGTATGTTTTTCCTATACTATCATAACTAAAATCAAACTCCCTTATATAAGTTTAAGCTTTAAAGCACAGTTGCTTTTCTGGTCAATGATAATGAGTTTCATTTGAGCAAGGAAACTATTAGGAATAAAAATTTTAGAATATAGTTTAGTACTATATGAATTTTAAGTTTAGAGTTAGAGGTCTTACTTTTGTCACCTGTGAGTCTTAAGAATAGTACCTTATGCCTTTCTAGTTCATAAATTATTTTTTGGATTCAGCCTACACTTAATCTGGTTTTGTACCATGAAGCATTTTTCTTTCATTAGATTTGATGTTCTACTCAATTTGTGGCTGTAGGCACGTAATTTTGAAGCTCATTATATGTAAATATTAGTGTTAGTAATGATATATGTTTTGGATTTATCAAATATTTCATCTCAATTATTGTATCAGAACTCAAAGAACTGATTAGAACTCAGTCATCTGGAATTTTTTTTCTCTCATCTCTGTATAGGAGTACTAGATATTCCCATGATCAGTTGGGTGGTTATGCTGGTGTCCAGATTGCTGGATTATGTGGCAACTGTTGAAGATGAAGCAGCAGCTGCAAAGAAACCTTTGAATGGTAAAGACAGGGAGAGGTTTCTGACAGGTATCAGAAGTTTATAATAATATGTTGGTGGGGCTTTTGAGTGACTCCACTGTTGTTCCAGAACTGGCTATTGGCCTGGAGATACCACCTGTATGTAATTTATGGAAAATATGAATTAACCTTACTGAGACTCTATAATGTTGAAGATGGAATTTATACTTGATGGACTTTATAGACAAGCTCAATTGTCTGGACATGACTTTTAGTTTCTGAATACAACTATGTCTTTCACAGAGTTTTTGCCTGCATGCTCATTTAAACATTTTAAAATAACATGCATATAAGTGAGTTATGAGAGGGAAATTTCTGAAGAGTTCTTTAAATTTTTTTCTTGGTATGATATGTCATTTCCTTTACCATTCTCGAGTCTATTAATTAATTACAAGTGGGTTTTATTCTTAACTACAGAAATGCCCAGATTTTTCGGAGTTGTAATCTTTCTTCATGAGTTTAACGGCAGAAAATGTTAAAAATTAAAGGAATTCAAACTGCAAGATCAGTTGTTTTCTTCCCCTCTTCCTGTTAACAAAGCTTTTTAAAAAGGATTTGAGATAGCTAAATCTAATTCGTAAACATAGCCATTGAGGGCCACAAAATTAGAAATTTTATGGATTTTCAGGATCCCAGTATTTTTAAAAAGCTTCCTTAACATGTTTTATAGCTGAATAAATTGTTTACATACTATGTTTTTGAAGATGATGAGGAATTGTCATATACAGAGAATTTGCCTTATGTTGACTTTTTAAAAACAAACAATATATATACTATTATGGGTCAGTTTACTGTAGTTATGGGATATAGAGGGTAAGATACACAATTAATATAAATAAAACTACAATATAAACTTGGAATGTAACAATATTAGAAGTATTAGTTTTTATATTGCTTAGATACTGTGAATACAGTGGTGGAAGAGGTTTTTTAGGGATTGAAGAATTTGAACTAAGACTTAATAAATGGGTAGTAGACAAGAGGAAAAGAGTTTTTAGGTTAAGGAAAAGATGTTCTAGGTTTGGAGATGGATAAAGTATTTTATTGGGCTTAAATTGACAAAAAGAATGTCACACAATAGTCTGGACATACTCAAAAGAATGAGAATAAACGTAGCTATACAGACTGGTTTTTGAACTATTCAACCTTATTTTGGCAGTGATTAGTCAATTCGTTGAGTACCCTTTGTTGGTCCCTGCATGAAAGCTTGTTTTTCAAATAGGCAATAATGAGTATTTGTTGTTAGAACTGAATGATGTTATGAAAACTCTGTTTAAGATTAAGCTTAAACAATTGTGGAGGAAGATGGCTGTTATCCTAAAGGAAAGATTGGAGGCAGAACTCTGGTCTTAAAATCATTTAGGGTCTAGATTAGAGCAGTGATAGTTATCTAACCTCTCTAGAATGAGATCTTGTAGCAACTTCTTTACAATGGTTTCCTTAATTTTGTTTAAAACTGCTTTGTCATGATTGACACATGTATAATTCTGTTTTGTGTTTTCTGGATATCAAAGGTACTTTAAAGTCACATTTAACAGAATTATTAACAAAACTTTTCCTTCCCCTATAGGTAATCAGTGGAGTTTTATTAACAACAATCTGCATACTCAGAGCTTAAATAGATCTTCCAAAGGTAGCAGTAGCCTTGATAGATTATATTCCAGAAAAATCAGAAAGCAGCTTGTTCATCATAAACAGGTATTTATCACTGTATTTTTTATTTCAGTGTTTGAAATTACTGTTTTAGAGGTTGCATGAGATAGATGTACCATGAGATCCTAGGTATTTAAAGAGCTACTTAGCTAAGGAAAATTATTTAATACTTTGAAGACTGAGGTTCCTTAACTGTAAAATGACAGTAATATGTAGTTCATAGAGTTCTGGTGACGTTCTGTAAACTGTTTACCTTTTCCCATCTTTATTACTGCTATTCTAAGTGAGGTCACCATTATCTATTGCCTAGTCAAAAAGCCTCCCTGTCTTTGTTCTTCCTTAATCCAATCCATTTTGCATGCTGTCCTTAGAGAGTTGTTTTTAGATACAAACCTGATCATATCATTTCTTCTTTAAATTCTTAGTGGCTTTCAGTTAACCTTTGTATGAAGGTTAAACTCCTTCACATGGCTTTAGGATATCCGTCATCTCCTGCTCTATCTGATTTGCAGGTTTCAATTTTGCTTTTCGAATGCTTGAGCCATATTGAATTTGAGTTCCTAGGACCACTCACACCAGTGTTCTTATTCAGGATTTTTTGTATGTGCTAATAGTTGTTTTCTTTCCATCTATACACGTTACTTTTTTGCCTGGATAACTTAACCTGTTTTTCAGTTATTAGTTTATATTCATTTCCTTAAAGAGGTTGTCCCTGGTTTCTGAATTAGAATTGTATCCTCACGCAATATGTTACCTGTGTATCCTGTATTCTTCCTTTTATTATATTCGTCTTTTTGTAGATATTCTTTTGTTAGCTTGAGATTTGTTCGTTTCACTGTGAGTAAATGATTTCTTAAAGTATTGTTAGGAAATTGTGCTGTATATGCTGTTTTGTATCTGACTTCTTTGCTCAAAATGATGTTTTGAGATTTATCTGTGTTGTATATGTCAGTAATTCTTTTTTATTTCTGACCACTATTCCATTCTTTGAATGTTCCAAAATCTTTATCCATTTTCTGTTGATTAACTCGTCAGTATTTAACTCATTTTCTCTTATTGTTTCTTTTTGAAATATAAACAAATATGCATACTTTATAGTATTTACATTCCTCTTTCTACTTTTTTAGTGCACACCTATACATTCTCTCTCTTTCTTACTCTTTTTCTCCTTCATAGAATGTCATGTGTTAGAATGTGGTTTTATTGCAGGATAATTGAATCTTTCTGGTTTCTATAAATGGGCTACGTTAGTTACATGATCTCTCCTAAATTTAAACACGCAAAATTTATATGATGTGCATTTCTATCTGAAGAAGTGAGTTTATAGTTGATGTCAGATTCACATGAGCCAGTACTTTAGTACAGTTTCTTTTTAAAAAGTATCTTTTTCTTTCTCCTAGAGAAAGACAGTTCTCAAAGGATATAAACTATGTCCTTGATTCCTGGTATAGACCCCAGTGTGTTATATGTAGTAGTTTAAAAATGTGATCGCTTTAAGATGAAGTGAGATTCTACATGAAAATCTTTAGATCTGGCATATTGGTGAAAGCTTTGGGTATTTTTTTAAAGGTAGGCTTGGCACAAAGTTGTTTATTTTTCACTTCTAAATTTTTTAACTATGAGTTTTGCAAGAAAATGATGTAAACCTTCTTCAACTCCCTTCTCTTTTTGAGACTCTTAACCAATTTTAGATAGTACTAATTTATATCTTTTCAAATCTGGCTAAAATTTATTGAACACTTAATGTTTATGCTTGTTGTATTTACTTCAGGATATGAAGAAGGAAAACAAAACCTAGCACATAACAAAGTAGATATTTCTTTGTAAAATACTACTGTTTTGAATTTTTATTATGAAGGGCAATATGTTGGGATAGTTGGCAAAACTTAAAAAGGGGTCTGTGGAATAATTGGTGTTCAGGCATCACTGTTACTTCTTTGATTTTGATGGTTGTATTGTGATTTGTAGAACATTCTTGTTTTCTAGGAATTATACACTGAAGTATTCAGGGTAATTGGACATCAGGTTGCCAATATATTATCAAATAGTTTAGGGAAAACATTTGTACAATAAATAAAACTATGGTTTGAAAATAAATTAAAAATTTTAATCTTGATTATAATTGTATTTGTTAATTGTAGAACTTCTAAAACTATTTTCTGACACTACTAATTTTTAGTAATTAACTTCTCAGTCAATTTTTGTTATTAATACATGTGCAAGCTTGTTTTAATTAGGGATATGTTTTTTTTCCATCTATGATGATAACAGCCAAGTTGATTTTTCTTTATAATATTAGTTAGTATTTTTTTCCCTGATACCAAAAATGTGTGTCAATAGTAGAAATTTAGAAAGTGTTCTTTGAAAAGGCAGATTTGTTAAGTTCCTTAGCTAAAATAGTATTCATTTATAACTTTGGTTATAAATAAAACTTTGTAGTAACATTCTACTTACAATAACTTTCTGTGTATATGAGTACATGGGGAAGTCATTCAACAGTTCAAAATTCAACAATTCAAAATTGTAAGGTATTTATGGGCAGAGTTTTTCCTCCCCTTTGGTCTATTTGTTCATTGCTACATATTATTGATTGCCAGGGTTTAGGGATGGGAGAGATGGGATTGGAGGGCTGGTATAGTTATTAAAGGACAACATAAGGGAATTTTGTGATGGAACTCTTCAACATTGAATGTTACAGTGGATACATGAGCTAACGTGTAGAAGTGTATACAACTAAATACACAGACGTACACATGAGTACAAGTAAAACTGGAGAAATCTGAATAAGATTGGTGAATTGTATCAACATCAATACTTTGTTGTGATATAGTAGTTTTACAAAATGTCATCATTAGGGAAAATTGGGTAAAGCATACAAGAAATCTCTGTATTATTTCTTAATTTATTCTAGCACACCTTTATTATTTCTTAAGTTACATATGAATTTACAGTGATCTCAAAAAATTTAATTAAAACCATAGACATACTAAAAATATGGATTACTCCTGAGGGAGATTCCCATGAAAGCAAAGCTAAGAAATATTAAGCATTAAAAAATATTTTCCTTATATATTTATTTAAAGCTAAATATGTCTTTTCCTCTATTAAAAAATACCTATCATTCAATTTCTTTAGTAGCTTATGTAAGAAAACCTTCTAATTACTTCCTTTCTCCAATGGAGATAAAGGAGATATTAATGATAACATGGAGAGATCTTGAAGTCAGGATTTTGAAATGATTGTTTTTTAAAAATCAGCACAGTTAAAATTGTATTACTAGATCTTTCAAGGATTTACTTATTCCATTAATTTGATGTATGAATTCTGTGAGGAGTATTATAATTTACATTTTTTTGTTTTTAACATTTTAAATTTTAAGTTGTTCGTTTATTTTTTAAAGCAACTTAACCTATTAAAAGCAAAACAGAAGGCTCTGGTGGAACAGATGGAAAAAGAAAAAATACAAAGTAACAAAGGATCATCCTATAAACTCCTGGTGGAGCAAGCAAAACTAAAGCAGGCTACTTCAAAGGTATTATCTAGACTTTAACTGTCTCAGAAAGATCACTTTTTCATTTAGTATTTTAAATTATTTGAGCAGTGAAGTATCTTTAATAACTACCAGGAACCTAAAATATTTGTTATTCTGTTTATCAAAACAAAAATCAATCTACCCTGGGCTTTTTTTTTGATAAAGTAGCTTTTTACTCAAGGAAATGTATGATAAATGTGGACTTCAGGTATTATTCTAGTATTACTTTCAAAGTGGATTGAGTTACAGTAAATTAAAGATAAAAGACTATGGAATGTACAGTTTTAATAATGTCACGTTGACAGTGCTGTTTATTCTTTCCATATTATAATATGAAAATATATAGCATGATTGTAAATACCATTGTATCAGCCATAAAATTAAAATTAATACGTAAAGTGAAAATTTTGGCATTTCCTTTTAGTTTTGTTATTGGGAAATTTTCGGGGCTGAGCTTAGAAGTGAAACTTCTTTTGGATCCAGTGGTGCTAAAAGACTCAAATATCAGATGTCTTTTTTTTTTGGGTCTGTATTAGTGTGCAGTGGTGTCATCATAGCTCACTGCAACATTAAACTCCTGGGCTAAAACTATTCTTCTCCCTCAGCCTCCTGAGTAGTTGGATCTATAGGCGCATGCTGCCAAGCCCAACTAATTTTTCTATTTTTTGTAGAGGCAGGTCTTGCTCTTGCTTAGGCTGGTTTCAAACTCCTGGCCTCTAACAAACCTCCCGCCTTGGCTTCCCAGAGTGCTAGGATTACAGGTGTGAGCCATGGTGCCTGGCCATAGCATGTCCTTCCTAAGTGAAAATGAAGTTCAAGTGATTTGTAAATAAAACTTTAAAAAAATTTGATATGAAATTTTTTTTAATTTGGGGAAATGACATTTATATGTAGCAACCAAGTTTGTATATTGTTTCTATAAATGTGCAATTATACTTATTCTACTAGATTTGGAAATAACTTGAATTAATACTTTGTACTTAGAAGTTAAGATTTTCTGTATCTTCAGCCTTCTATGAATTATGTTTAGGATGTTATGGTAATATTTATTTAAGTTGTTAGATTTGACCTAACAACTAAAGAAATTACCTATACTGCATATCTGTAGTGATTCACTTTTTTGAAATTCTATTATATATCCTGTATCTTAAATCTAACTAGGAGTTAAGGTATATTGGTCAGTATAGCTTTTAATAATCTTACCTTTTGAATCTCATGTTTAATAAAAAAATTTTGTTCTTTAGAAGTAAGTTTTCTGCGTGAATATGTTAATAAATTCATTACATAAATTTCCACTTTAAAAGATTTATTAAGCATTGATTCAAATACTGTAAATTTTTGCACGCAGCACTTTAAGGATTTAATTCGATTACGTCGGACAGCAGAATGGTCCCGTTCTAATTTAGAAACAGAAGTTACAACAACAAAAGAAAGTCCAGAGATAGAACCACTTCCATTTACTCTGGCCCATGAACGTTGTATCTCAGTTGTCCAGAAACTTGTTTTGTTTCTCCTCTCCATGGATTTTACATGTCATGCAGATCTCTTATTATTTGTTTGTAAGGTAAGTAAACTATTGGGCATTATTTATAGGTATAAATTTACAGAGTAAGAAAAAGAACTAGGAAAGGACACAGTTTTTAATTGATTTTGATTAAAAGAAATACTAGTGCTTCTTTTGGATTTCCTTTATGTGCAGTTAATTAGTTTTTTTATTATGTCTGGAAAGATTTAATTTTTTTGCCACTTCAAAGAAAAATCTGATTAACATTTTACTTTAGTTAAAACTTGAGAGTTTCAAATGTAGATAATGTGGTTGGTTATGTCTATCTCCAACCTACCTTTCTTATGTTATTTAAAATGGGAAATATGCAAATAAATGTCATTAAGTTAATGAAGGACTTTTAATGTAGCGTATTCACTGTCGAAATTATTTTTAACTGTTTCACTTAGATTTTAAATCAGATTTTAATATTTGTTCCATGAAATTACATTCTTTTGCATTCCCTCTCAAGTGATTATTTTGACAACAGAATCATACATCAGTATTGAAAACTATTATGCCAATGCTAGCGTATTGATAGATTTCTGTTATTTTTTGAAAAACATATGTAATTACTATTTAAGTGTATGCTTTTATGAAATGTATTACAGGTTCTTGCACGCATTGCCAATGCCACAAGGCCAACTATTCATCTGTGTGAGATTGTGAATGAACCACAGCTGGAAAGACTGCTATTGCTTTTGGTTGGAACTGACTTCAATAGAGGAGATATATCTTGGGGTGGTGCTTGGGCTCAGTATTCCTTAACTTGTATGCTACAGGATATTTTAGCAGGTTTGTCAGGCTTTATTTTCATAGGGTATGTCACAATTAGCTTGTTATCGCTCAATTAAGTAATCTTAAAGGGAATTGTAAACTCCTAAGAGGGTAAAAGGTTTCTTTAGCCAAATGTGGTAGTGAAGCACCTGTGGTCTCAGGTACTCGAGAGGCTGAGGCAGGAGGATCCCTTGAGCCCAGGAGTTTTGGGCTGTAGTGCTCTATGCTAGTTGTGTGTGTGCATAAATTCGCCATCAATATGGTGACCTCCTGGGAGCAGGGAACCACTGGGTTTCCTAAGGAGGGGTGAACTAGCCCAGGTTGGAAACAGATGCAGGTCTGTACTCCTGTTCTGATCAGTAGTAATGGGATCACACCTGTGAATAGCCACGGCACTCTAGCCTGGGCAATCATAGGAAGTCTCTTAAAAAATAAAAAAAGGTCTCTTTAATGTTACAGCAATAGTAGCTATTTAGAATTACTTTATATTTAATTATGTTGACATATATGATAAATATACATCTTTAGAAAGGAGTTAGTTTGTTAAAGTTCATGGATATTGGAGCTAGTCTGCTTTATTATTACCAGTGGTATGCTGCTTACTGGTTCTTTGTGTAACCTTGAGGAAATCACAGTGCCTCAGTTTCTTCATCTGTAACATAGGATAATAAAAATACCTTTCTTACAAGGTTGTTTTGATAAATAAATGAGTTGTCAATGTGTGTAAGATAATTATAGTAACTCTTTATACATACGCATTTTGTGTTTTCTACTACTAGTTACTTGACTTTGGCATTTGAAGGTAATGTAGTGAGTCCTAGATAGAATTCCTTCGGTGGTTGGGGACTCATTTGCTTTAAATTCTTTTGTAGTTGCTGCAGCATGTATTTTGTCATTCTCTAAACTGGAGGAAAAAATCTGGTTTAATATGTTTCAGAAATCTCTGTATAAATTTTTAAAGCAGTTGGGACTATTTCCTTACGTACAGGAGAACTGTTGGCTCCGGTAGCTGCAGAAGCCATGGAGGAAGCAACAGTGGGTGATGATGTAGGTGCAACAGCTGGTGACTCTGATGACTCCCTTCAGCAGTCGTCAGTTCAGTTGCTGGAAACTATAGATGAACCTTTGACACATGATATAACAGGTACATTTTTAAATTGTGTTTTATTTAAGATGTTTTAGTTTTTTCTATTAAATAAAAACATGTTTAAAAATGATATTAGAGAAGTATAAAGTTGATTTTTATATTTTTTATTAGGTATTTGGCCTTATAAACTACATGATTTATTTTCCTGATAAATACATTTTGTCTTCGTTCTCTGAATGAATGCTCATTATAACAAAGTGGTTGCATTTCATAATGTCCTGATTATTTTGACATAGTCCGATTTGCCTATGTTAAAGAAAATACAAAATAGAAAACATTTAAAGATATGCTGTAGTGAAGATAGCAAGATTTAAAGACTGTTGTTCTTTAGATCCAGCTTTTTTTGTGGATTTTTTTGATGTTTTTTTTTTTCCTTTGGTTTTTTCCTTCCTTTTTAAAAACTATATTTGTAAATTACCATGTATAATCCTTTGTGGTATGGAAACTCCGTTTTGATTCCTACCTTATATATGTCAGATGCTGTGGTTATTTTCAAATATTTGTCATTCCTTAATCTTACATTCTCTCTTGATGTGATCTTTTTGTTTTTTTAATATGATATTCTCTTTATCTGATATAGACTTCTTTTTCTTATTTGGATGATGAATTCCTCTTTATCTAAGGTTTACATTAAGCATGCCTTCTTCCAAGAGGCTTTTTCTACCATTACCAGCAGAGTTGGGGACTGTGCCATCTGTACTCCTCTTGTACTCTCGAATATCTCTGCTAGCATATGATGTTGGAGTTAGTTTAATTATAGATACACCCCACCTCTGAACCTCTATTAATTAGGGGATATTTCTTTCATTAATCTTTATGTACATATACTCAAACCCTAGTACAGGCTGGCATTTAGTAGGCTTTCTCTTAATATATGTTGAATAAGAGGATGGGAATGATGGGAAAGTAAGGTTTGTGAGTGATAGGAAGCTACTTAAAAATTTAAAGACACCTAAGAGCAAAATAATTTCTAATTCATAATAGAAAAGTAAGATAAATAGAAGTCTATAACTTAAATCCTCTTTGCTTTTCTCTTTATTGCTGGATAACATTATCAATCATAATAGATGCAACATAATGAATTATATATTGGATATATTAGAATAATAGTTATTCTAGAAGTGTTAATGATTATTTTTAATAACAAAGTTTATGAAACTTGATTCAGTAAGAACTAATACTGTGGTCTTTTCCCTAGGAAAGCAAATATTGCATTTGTGTTTTCATTATATGTTATGGAGTAATACATTTGGATACCTATTATTGCTTAATTGTTAAGTGAAGAATTTGTGGTTTTTAAAATAGGCATATATATGTTAATACAAGCAAAATAATTTTTTCTGTAAATAAAAGCAATATATTAGCTAAATCTTATGCAATACACTCCACCAATAAAATCACTTTCAATTATTTGAAGGTGCACCTCCTCTCTCTTCTTTGGAAAAAGATAAGGAAATTGACCTTGAACTACTTCAAGATCTCATGGAAGTTGACATTGATCCTTTAGATATTGATTTGGAAAAGGATCCTCTTGCAGCCAAAGTTTTTAAGGTATGATACATTAGAATATTCTTTGCAGTTTAAGTCTTTCATCTTACACTCTTGGCTTAATAATTACTTAAAAGAGGAAAACATACATGTTTGTCAATAAATGCAATCCATTATTCAGCATGTTCAAAACGCATTAAATTGCTGTGGGTACTAGAGTAGTTTTTAAAAATATACCAATGGAATAATAAAGAAAACTTACAGAATTTTATTAATATAGCCATTAATAATTACCTTATAGCAATAAGAACCACTGTTAAGTGTGCAGAAGTATAGTTATGGGTCACCAACGTTTCAGGCAGTCGTTTAAACCTCATCCAAGCTGAGTTCATTGACCCTTCCCATTCTCTGTTAGCCTCCGCTTTTTCTAAGGGAGATACACCTGTAATACTTTATAGAGGTGCTGTTTTTTGGTGCATAAGAGATTTTATTAGGGATGCTAGTTATCTCTCAGTTTCTAAACATAATAAGATATTCCTAAATTTTTGGCAGAAAATGAAGAGAATCTTACTGTACGATTCTTATGTGTCATTAAAATTAGAACTGGCTTTTAGAAATTTAAAGGGTGGGTAGAATGTTTATTTTGTAATCCTATTTGGCTTTAGATAATGTAAATAATGTGATAGTCAGTGAAAAGACAAAAATAAACCACATTTTTTCCCATTCTTTTAAGCCAATAAGCAGTACATGGTATGATTATTGGGGTGCTGATTATGGCACCTACAATTACAATCCTTACATTGGAGGTCTGGGAATTCCTGTTGCAAAGCCACCAGCAAACACAGAGAAGAATGGATCACAGACAGTTAGTGTTTCAGTGTCTCAAGGTAAGTGTATGTTTGTATTTTAAGGCATCTGGTATTCTTAAAACAAGTCCCAAATTTATGTGTACTTTATACCTGGAGAAATTGAGGCTGGGTTTGTGTATGCCAGGAGTATTTAGTGTCACCTGTGCCATTTACACTGTCAGTTTGGAAGAGCTTCCATTTATGGTCTTTGTGTTTCTCTCTCAAAATAACGGCTAGCAAAAGCTTTTTGTAGGATGATATTCACAGTGATTTTAATTAATTCTCCTTTGTTTTAATTTCTTATCTTTAAAAGTAAACTTTTATTTATAAATAGAATGAAACAACATTAAATATTTTTATACTTTTATAGTCATGTAAAATATATCAGACATTTAATTTTATATAAAATATTTTTAAAAATTTTGAAACAATTACACAATTACTGAATTGTTTCAAGTACAATGCAGAGAATGTTTGTTATCCTGAACCATTTGAAAATAAGTTGCTAATTTGATGTTATTTTTGTTTTGTTTGTTTTACAAAGCAGAACATTCTTCTACATAAGCACATCAAGAATCATATTCTCTCAAAATTGGGAAATTAGCATTCACTACTCTCAAACACTGAGAGCATATTCAGATTTTAGCAGTTGTCCAAATAATGTTCGTTACGCACAGGGACCCAGTGAAAAATCATGCACTTCATTTAGTTGTCGCATCTCTTTAGTCTTGTTCAGTCTGCAACAGTTCCTCAGATCTGACTTTTATGACCTTGATGCTTTTGAAGATTGCAGGCCAGTTATTGTATAGAATCTCCCTCAGTTTTGTTTTGTGTGCTATTTCCTCATGATTAGATTGAGATCATGCATCTTGGTGGAAATATCACAGATATAGTGCTGATTTTATTTCCTTTCATCCTATTAATATTAAGTGACCTGTGATTTTGATCTGTCCACTACTGAGGGTGTTAAGTTTAATCGCTTGATTAAGGAGAAGTCTGCCAGGCTTCTCCATTGTGAAATTACTCTTTTTCGCTTTGCAAAAAGTGTTTGGGGGTTGGGGAAGCAGAGTAGTCCTTGGAAACTGTATAAATATCTTGTTCCTCACTAAATTTCTCTTTAAAAATTTACTAATTTATTTAGTTTTGAATAGACTCATGATTTCTTTTTTTATTCAGTGGGGTATAACATTATTTTGTATTTGTTTTTATTTTGGTGACATATAAATAACAAAATATCATTTTAACCATTTTTTGGGTGTATAGTTAGTTCACTGTCATTAAGTACACTAACAGTATTGTCATTATTTTTTTATTGATGTTCAGTTTGTCCCAAACTTGACCAGTAGGATCACTGTTAATCTGGTCTCTGGCATTTTGACATGTCATTTGTCATTCTTCGAGCACTTCCTTGTTCTCTGACAAAACGTGATACCCCAGGCTCGTCATTTACTTTACCTGCCCCAGTCTGTGAATTAGCCACTTCTGCAAAGAGTAGAGCAGTTCAAAACCTTTTAGAGCAGAGATGTGCTTAAATCAAGATTTGGGTGCTAGATGTACTTGTTGTTATTTTGGTGGCTGCTTCCATACCCTCTTGGTGGACTGAGAGAAAGAGCATGTGCACGCACATGAGTGAGCACACACATTTTCATCTGTATTTATTTCAGTATCTATATGTATTGACTGTGATGTGTTCACATTAGTATATCTGACAGTCTAATAGGGTTCATTTTAGTTTTCTCCCTTCCATATTTATACCCTCCTTTTTTTTTTTTTTTAGCAGTGAGAAACCTGGCTCTCATCCTTAATGTATTTGCTTCCATTACTTCACGGATGTGATCTACCTGTTTCTATGTAACCAGTCTCCTGTTTCTAACCTCCTTTCCGCAGATCATCTCCCCCTGCTCTAGCTCTGATACCGCGTCAGATTGTTCTTCTGTAAGGACACACTTCTCATCACTCTCTCTTGGGCTCAGATGTTGATATTTTATTGTAGAAAGAAGGACATGAAGAATAATTTTCAAACATGCCTTTTTTCTTTCAATTGTTTTTTGTAGCCCTAGATGCTTGTCTAGAAGTTGGACTTGAACAGCAAGCAGAACTTATGTTGAAAATGATGTCTACCCTGGAAGCAGATTCCATTTTACAGGCATTAACAAATACATCTCCTATGTGTAAGTAAAATTACCGTCTTTATTGTAGTGAGTGATTTTTCAACTGATTATTTTCAGGACAAAGACAGATTTTAAAATTCTGTGTCTGGTGTGAGTCTGAGGGGACTTAGTATATAGCACCTCTCCTCCTTTAAGTAGAAAATTAAGAACTAAGACAAAGGATTAACAATTGGGGGGAGGAGTATGCAGAATACCTCCATGTAGTGCTCTCAGTTCACTCCAAAAACCTGAATCTTGTTTTTGTTATTGTATATTTGTTGTTGTGTTGTTGTGAGGTCAGTGGAATTACTAGGAAAGCCTGCGTAGCTGCCTGTGAGTTCATTGTGCTATATCCAAATTTATGATGAAGTGGATTTTTTTAAAGTAACATCTTTATCATCCTTAAAGACTAGGATAGAAGACACAGGGTCAGATGACAGCCATATGGGTCTGCTACCTGAATCCCAGAATTGAGAGGATTTATTACCTAATTATCTAGAGAAAAGGAAGGCAGACTTTTTAGTAAATGGCTAATAGTAAATATTTTAGGCTTTGCTTGACATATGGTATGTGTTGAAACTATTCAACTCTGATTTGGTGGCAGGAATGCAGCCATAGACAATATATAAATGACTGGGCATGGCTGTGTTACAGAAACAGGTGGCCTTCCAGATTTGACCATCATGTCATGGCTTGCTAGCCTTGATGTACACTGCTAGGCTTGTGTAGATCTCCTCATGTCATGGGTATACAGTGAAGATAGCACCCTATTTCTGAAGGACAGATTGAGAATCTGTGAGGAGAGAGGATGATAGTTTTATTTTTCTTAGGCCTACAGATCATTTCAGCTTATACAGGGCAGAACAAGGAAAGGGATAGAGATAATAGGTAGAACCCAGGAAAGTCAAGTACGCTTCTCTGAAGGAGAGTTCACAGCCCATTTAAATAGAGACATTTGGGCTTTTAGATCTTCCTTTTGTTATGTGGAATTCTTTTGGTTTACAATTTTCATTTATTTCTTAGAATATAGAAGGAATATTCTTATTTCTTAGAATATAGAAAAAAGGAAAAAAAAACAGAAGGGATGATCTAGTATTCTGTCATCTTAATATTGGTGTACTAATATTGTATCTTATCTCCCAGGTAATAGAGGAATCCCTTTTGTAGGGTCCAGCCTCTGCGTGATTACAGATAACTTAATATTGTGTAAATAGCCCTTTTCTTTGTTAGACATTTCTTGTTTCAAGCAGTTTATTAGAAAATCCTTTTGAAATTGGCATCTCTTTTCTTAATAGGCTTTTGATTTTGCTGCACACAACTGTGTCCCTTTTTAGTATGTTCTAAATATATGAAAAACCTTTCTTAGTATGACTACATTTCTCTGTTCCCCATGTATATATTTTCACTTAATTAGTTCGGTGTGTAGCCTGGGCATGAGAACTTTTGAAAGCTTCTCAGGTGATTCTAATGTGCAGTCAAGATTAAGAACCAATGAGCTAGAATCTAGATTACTCTAAAACTGCCTTTTCTGTAATTAAGATTCTTCTTTCTTTTCCTTTATTTTTCCTTCTTTATTAATTAAAAAAATGCAATTCGAAATTCCTAGAGAATAGATTCTTTGCTTTTGTTGGATGCATTCTGAGAACTTTGGAGCTTCTCTCTATGGTGATTGTCTTTTTAACTTTCAAAAAGTATTATAAAAACAATTTTTTCAAATAATATAGCTTCGAACCATTCTAAAGAATGCAACTTCAGGTTTTTTTTTTCACAAAAGGTTTTCTACCAGTTACCACATCTCCTTATACTTAAAATCTTACTTGTGTTTAATTTTCAGTATCACAGTCTCCCACTGGAACAGATGATTCACTCCTAGGGGGTTTACAAGCTGCAAACCAAACCAACCAGCTTATTATACAGTTATCATCTGTCCCAATGTTAAATGTTTGTTTCAACAAACTTTTTTCCATGCTTCAAGTCCATCATGTTCAGGTATGACTGCAGGAGAAAGGGTGTATTTTTACTTATTGTTGCTAGCTTAGTAAAAAATGAAAACAAACTGGGAGGCTCATTCTCAACCTGATAGGATTCTTTATGATACTCAGGTGGAAAAATATTAGAAGTACTTTGATTATCAAAGTAATCACAGCTCCCCCAGTGTTACAATTTCTATGATTTAAAGCTTTAGCCTTTAGTATTTCAGTTCCTACTATCATATAGACATAAATCTCTGATTTAAGACTTGAATCACCTGTTTTGATTTGGAAAAACATTTTTATGGGGTAAATTATAAATTTTAATTCAGTTAAATTTTATTTCATCAAGAATTTTAAGGTAGATTTGCTTGGCAACTGAATTGAGGTAACTCAGTGTTTAATAGAAAAAATTCTTTCCTCATGAGAAGGATTAAAACATAAGATTTTTGATTGAATGGCGTTTCATAATAGGCTCATTTTTTTTACTGTCAATTTTCATTCTTTTTCAGTTGGAGTCACTTCTCCAGTTGTGGCTCACATTGAGCCTGAATTCTAGTTCATCTGCAAGCAAAGAAAATGGAGCAGAC
This sequence comes from Avahi laniger, assembly GCA_963575035.1. Taxonomy (NCBI): domain Eukaryota; kingdom Metazoa; phylum Chordata; class Mammalia; order Primates; family Indriidae; genus Avahi; species Avahi laniger. The sequence continues at coordinate 24,633 of CAUYSK010073207.1, forward strand.
ATATTTTTATATAATGCTAATCGAATACCTGTCATTTCATTAAATCAAGGTAAGATTTATTAGAAGGGAAATCATTATAATATAGTATAAATAACAAGCTTAAAAGGCAATGATTAGGTTAAAATATACCTAACTTTTGTCATTAGGGTTAAAATGTTTCAGTGTGAAAAAAATCCTTTTTTTTAATGCAGCGACTTTACTATTTAGCAGAAAAGAGAACAGAAAACTCTTTATTCTCTGGTTTTTGTTATTTTATGCCTCTGTGCAACTAAAATTCACAGTGTTCTGTTAATCTTTACATTGTATTAAAGTTTTGTCTTATTTGCAGTCTGTTGTGTTGCAACAGGTGTTTGGTATTTTGTCTTTTTTTAAAAGGTGCATTAGCCCCTATGTGAATTGGTGGTCAGCTGGAGAAGTTATTTTAGTTTTTTTTTCCCCCCTTGGAAAATACAAGATCATAGGAATGGTGGGAGTAAAATATCCTTCGACAGCAAAAGAACTAACCTTCAGTGCTGGAGAGGAATCTATTTTAGTTATATTTTAAGAAAAGTAAAAACGAGCATCTATTTGTGGTGCTGTCTCCCTAAAAGTGCTGCATCCCGTATCCTTTTCAGCTCTTAGATGATCTGTCTTCCAACCTTAGTGACAGCTGCACTGGCTCCTGTTTCCACTTATATCTGCATTGTCTTTGCACCAGCCACTCCTGCTTTAATCAACAGTTTCTATCTTTTCCACTAATTTATTCATAGTTATTGCTATTATAAAATTTTTTCTTCTCAATTTTATGAAAAATATTAACCATATTAAAAAAAGAAGAATAAAAAATAAATATTCCTTGCTATAAATCTGGACAATATTCTACTTTTCAATTGTCTCAAATACTATAATTTTTTTATTTGAAATAGAATCCATTTAAGATCCACATTTGATTTAATTATGTTTCTTAAGACCCACTTTATCTATATGATTTCCCTCCATGTCTTTTTTTTTTTTTTTTTTTAAATCTCCTTTGTAAAGTCATTTGTGGAAGCGTTTGGTTGGTTGTTTTCCAGGGTTCCCAAGGTTCAGATATTTGGTGTTTGTATCTACTTGGTATCCTCTCAATTTCCTATAAATTGAGCTTAATCTGATCCAGGTTTTTAAATTTGTTTGGTTTTTTTAAAGGCAATTTCATGAGTTGTTTCTTTATTTCATGATATTAGCAGACACTGATGCTCAGTGCCTAGACATATTAACAAGTCATTAGAGGTTTCCAAATGATCATAATCTAATTTCATTCCTGTTTCATTTCTTAGCTGAAATATTTCCATAAAGAGAAACTTCCTTTTAAAATGCTATGTAGTCAACCCTGTGGTACACTTTGTGTAAGAAATGCAGAAAAAATGCTGGAACTTTTTCATATTTTAAAATTAGTTTTTAAAATGAATTGGTTCACAAGCAATCTACAGTCATGACCAGTTTAGTTTCTTTAATATGTATTTGTATAAATTCTTGGATTTAAAGATGTTTTTTATGGTTCTTGTACAATTATTATACTTGATACTGAAATTGTGTTATTTGTGGCCAGTAAGATGCTCCTTTTTCTGTTATTTTTGGTTTTTAAAATGCATGATTATGTTTTTGTTAATTTTTGGTATGAGGTATGACAGATGGTCCAAACTCTTTTTATTTCTTGCCCTAGATCTGGAATCAGCCCTTTCTAAAGGGCGCAATCTAGGTTCTATGCTATGCACTATACACTGAACTATGTGCATTTTGAGTAACTTTGGCTTCTCCAGCTGCCCTGCATGCTTCCTATCTGGGCCTTCCAAAGTACATAGTTATTGTGTGAGCTTGTGCTTTTGTTGTTAAATTGCATTGATTTCAATTTATTTAATCCCAATTTTTCTAGTACACCTTATTTTCAGCTTTTGGTTTTGTAGAATGTGAGGATTTTTAGTAACACAAATTATGTTGAAGTAGAAATGCCTGTAGTTTGGAAAGCACAACAAACTTTTATGTGTTGTGGGCTGAACTTTAAGCCTTGTCATAAAATGTAACTGACTCTTAAGGCTTTAGTTGTGTTTAATGGGGAGTTCTTTTTATTGTTATGTTTTGGGGGATACCGATTAATGAGCTGGTTTATACAAGTAATGTCTTATTTTTGAATTCATTCTTCTGTTTTTTAAGTCTTTACCAAACATTTATTTTCTCTGAGTAAAAACTTTTTGCCTTTCTCTTTCCTGTATAGCATCAATAACTAGCTTTCTCACAGTGTTAGCTTGGTATCCCAACACTTTGCTCCGGACCTGGTGCCTTGTGCTTCACAGCCTAACACTTATGACAAACATGCAGCTTAACTGTAAGTTCAGTAATTTGTTCATGTAAATCTCTGGCATACACTTTAGTATTCTTGCTGTCAGATTCATAACATAAGTTTTTCAAAGAAGTGATATAATTGTGAAAATGATCAAATCCCTTGTTGAAACGTCTCTTCTGAATTTGTTCTTACGTATCTTATCCATTGTACTTGTTTACTTTGGTAATGTAAATATTCTCAAATATCTCTCATCAGAAGTTCAAATCATATTTTTATCTTTTTAAAACTTACTGATTATTAAAAGAAAATTGATTGCTTTTAGAATACAAAGTAAAATTTTCACTTGTAGTCTTAAGTTTTTATGTTGGTTATTCTTTTAAGGTATCTTTGCATTAAAAATGATTTATTCATTATAATATAAACATGTATGACTAGATTCCTGGATTTTGTTTATAATTTAAATCATCACTTAGCATCAAAATGGTATTCCATTTTCTCATTTGGAAATATATTTTCCAAAAATGGAATCAAAACATCACTGTCTGATACTCGTGATAGATTTAACGCAGAGTGTTTTTTTATTCAGCTCAGAAAACTGGTATGTTACCTGTATATGGGTTCACAGATAACCCGTATAAACTGCCATGCAAAAAGGAATAGTTTTTGCCTCATTTTATCTTCAAATACCAGGTTAAAATTTACCTGAAAAGTGTCTTGCTGTTTCTAGAAGGGAGAGGTAGTTACTAAGAATAGGCTCACCAAATAAGACAGTAAGAATCTAAGTTTTTTCCTACTTCACTGTGTACTGAATAAGAAGCCCATTAAACAACATATTTTCATAATCAGAAGTGAGACAGGAGGAGATATGTGGTAAATGAAAATAGAGAATGAAGTCCAGCTTAGTCAACATGGTAGACACTGAAACTGTTTTAATAAACTACAAATATTGGAAATGTGTTTTACTTGGAACTACAAGATGTTTTGCAATATTACTTTCCATTGTCACATGGTCCCTTTATTAAGAGCTTTTAAAAAAATGTTTTGTAGCTGGTTCCAGCAGTGCCATTGGAACTCAGGAGAGTACTGCTCATTTGTTGGTTTCAGATCCAAACCTTATTCACGTGTTAGTGAAATTTCTTTCTGGCACCAGTCCACATGGAACAAATCAACACAGTCCGCAGGTAATATGACTTTTATACTGGGATATACCCAGACTATTCAGTAGGCAATATTTGTAAAGTAAAACTATGTAGATTTTTGTGTATTAAGATAATAAAATATTTTGCATTGTTTACAATAATAGCTATACTGACACTGAATAATATCAGTAAGCTGTCTTAGAACAATACTAGCTTTTGTCAATATAGCGACATTAATTTTGGGTAATTTAAGAAATGTTTTGAATAAAGACTTATTGCAAAGTCAGGGAAGTGATTCAAAAATTTTGGAATTTAAAAAATTTAATAATGTATCATTTTTGATGCCCTCTACTATTGAGATTAACAATTTACCTTACATAATCCTTTTTTGAGATCAGTGATTTTGTTTAACAAATTATTACTCAGGACTTAAAAGCATTTTCATCTCACTATAGTTTTTTTATCAGTTTAATTTCTTGCTATATTGTACCACTTCTATGTAAATATTTTTACTTCATTGTCTTTCTTTTCATATAAATGTATTTAGTATTTATAACATCCTTTTAACAGAAGTTATTCAAGATTATCTTGCAAATTTATCATTTTAGAATTCTTATCTAGAGTTTCCATTAGATACGTTTTAAGGTAGTTGTTTACTCTGTAACAGTCCGATTCCTTCTGTTTCATTTATTCAGTATTTAAGAGGCTTCTATGTGCTAGTTTAGGTATAGTTTTAGGTACTAGACATACAGTATCTACGAAGACTGAACCTCTGCTTTCATAGAGCTTACATTCTGATAGATATATTTAGTCAATACTCTGATATTGAATATACCCTAATTTTGTAGTTCATAATAAAATAAGTGAGAAAAGGGAAAAAGGGAGGGAGAAGAAACTACTTATAGTTAGACTGGGACAGGGTTTTGGTGGGGTCAGAGGTGTGTTATCAAGTGGTTACTGTACTTAAAGATTGAGTTTGGGCCGGGCGTGGTGGCTCACGCCTGTAATCCTAGCACTCTGGGAGGCCGAGGCAGGCGGATCGTTTCAGCTCAGAAGTTCGAGACCAGCCTGAGCAAGAGTGAGACCCTGTCTCCACCAAAATTAAAAAGAAATTAATTGGACAACTAAAAATATATAGAAAAAATTAGCCGGGCATGGTGGCTCATGCCTGTAGTCCCAGCTACTCAGGAGGCTGAGGCAGAAGGATTGCTTGAGCCCAGGAGTTTGAGGTTGCTGTGAGCTAGGCTGACGCCACGGCACTCTAGCCCGGGAAACACAGTAAGACTCTGTCTCAAAAAAAAAAAAAAAAAAGATTGAGTTTGGAATGAGAGGAATCCTGGGATCATGAATTCCAGTTACATCATTTTATGTGTGAGAAAATATGCATCAGCTACATTGCCCATAATTTCACAACTAGTTAGTGATAAAACTAGGTGTCAGGAAGCAAGGCATTGTATAAAAATAATATTTTTTCCTCCTTTTTTTAAGGCAGGAGGAAATAACTTCAAAAAACTTAAAAAAAGTTATTGGTGTCAAGAAGCAAGGCATTATATAAAAATAATATTTTTTCCTCCTTTTTTTTTTTTAAGGCAGGAGGAAATAACTTTGAAAGACTTTTAAAAAGTTATTGAGGAATCAAGCCTTCCTACTGAAATCTTGGTTTTATATAGAAAGTTAAGAGTGCTGGGATTTAGGTGCTCAGTATTAGAAATTAACTTTACCAGTATAGTTGGGGATTTATATTGTGTTATTTCCCTTCCAGTAATATTCCACGGTTTTGTGACTTGTCCATCATAACAAATTAGGATCACATAAAATGATATATGGAAGTGTTAACAACACATTCCAAAGCATACCTCAGGTTACTTAGTGTGATGTTCATTACTATTTCTTTCATTGTTGAGATGGAAGTTTTTCATGTCTTGGTATAGTTTGTTTTTAGCTTTTAGTTTTGTTTTTCACTAACTTCAGTACTTCCTCTGCTAGTTGTTAGAAGCATGGCCTCTTAACAGATCACTTTACTTCTCTGTACCTGAGTTCTTTTGTTTTGAATTGAGGTAATTAATACGATTATTTGTGCAAATGAATTCAGAAGTTTTTTGTAAGCTCTTGACATTATACTTGATACTTTGTAAATGAATGATCATGTAAATGCTATCACGTAACAGTTTTCAGTGGATATACATTTCTCTTCAGGTTGGTCCAACAGCTACACAAGCTATGCAAGAGTTTCTTACACGATTACAAGTGCATCTTTCTTCAACATGTCCTCAGATATTCAGTGAATTTTTGCTCAAGCTAATTCACATACTTTCAACTGAAAGGTAAATTTTGATGTACTCATATGTTCCTGATACAGAAGTAACTTCTAATCTTCCAAATATACTTTTCCTTAACACATTGCTTGGGGATTTATCTAGGAACAGATAAGCAGGAGGACAGTAGGGATTAAAGGGGAGGGATTTATTGATGTGTTTCCTGATTATTTCCATTTGTTTATGGCTCTCAATTCCCTCAGCTCCCTTTAATATGAAAGGAATACAGTGTCAAAACTTGGCTTGCTTTTTAATGATTTCATAGATTAGTTATTATAAACTTAATAGGTGAAATTTATTTTGAAGCTGTTAAATTGTTCTGGAATACAGAGAGAATTAAAGCCACCAGTGATTTTATATGTAAGAAGACCTGAAAAGTATAGCTTAGAAAAGAAAATTATGTACTAATCTCATATAGAAATATTAAATAAACTTATTAACCAAATCAGGCAATATATTAAAAGAATAAATTGTGACTATGATGGATTGATTCTTACAATGCATGAGTGCTTCAGTATCATCAATATTATAGTCATTTTTATCATTCTGTAAGGCATACGATCCACCATTACTGATCAAAACATTTAATGAAGTATAAACAGTGTTACATATTTAAAGTTATAAAAAAACTAAAAAACTGCATGATAGATTACATGATGAACAAAACATCTGTCATGTTTAGAGTATTTCAAAAATTCCCAGTAATATCAGAAATAAGTCAAAGGTGCTATTGCCACCTTTATCATGTAATTTCATTCTGGAAATGCCAGTGCATTTGAAGTTATTTCAAAAATACATATTCAGAAATGACTAAAATCATTTTTATATTACATAACATTTTAAAAATTAACTTATTAGAAATCACAGGACAACGTGTAGTTTATAAAATGTAACGTAAGATAGGTGTGGTGTTGTGCACCTGTAGTCCCAGGTAATTGGGAGGCTGAGGCAGGAGGATCACTTGAGCCCAGGAGTTCAAAGTACTGAGCTGTGGTCATACTTGTGAGTAGACACTGCACACCAGCTTGGGCAACAAAGTGAGACCCTGTCTCTTTGAAAAAAAAATTAACATAAAAATTTATGATATGTGTATATTTAAAAAATGGTAGTAAAATGCCCCATACCTAGTGATTTCTTCCTCCTTTATAACTATTTTAAAACACTTAATGTGGTTGTGGTTTATTTGCAATATATGAGAATATACACAGAAATAAGGGAAGTATCAAGGAGGAGTAGATTCTTGATAGCAGGGACATTCTATTATGGTTTTTATACAAATACATTTGGAAAAAATCAATATGAAAATATTTATCCATACTTTAATTAGGGATGATTTTCTGAGATTTTGAATGACATAAATAAAACCAGCTGATAACTAAATATCAGTCACCATTTTTGTCATTTTTCTTTTAACTAGACTTTTTTATTTTAACTCTAAACATATTTATTAGGTGTAGGCTTTAACATAGTCCTATCCATGAAGAGTGATCCAACAGTGAGGTTTTCATATGGAACTTCAATACATTTACTCTAACATCTTCTAAAGGAATATTAGTCTCATTTTTGGTTTAGTTACATCCAGTCTTTTGTTTTCTTTTTTTTTTTTTGAGACAGAGTCTCACTGTGTTGCCTGGGCTAGAGTGGCGTGACGTCAGCCTAGCTCACAGCAACTTCAAACTCCTGGGCTCAAGGGATCCTCCTGCCTCTACCTCCGGAGTAGCTGGGACTACAGGCATGTACCACCATGCCCGGCTAATTTTTTCTATTTATTTTTAGTTGTCCAATTAATTTCTTTCTAATTTTAGTAGAGATGGGGTCTCGCTCTTGCTCAGGCTGGTTTCTAACTCCTGAGCTCAAACAATCCACCCGCCTTGGCCTCCCAGAGAGCTAGGATTACAGGCGTGAGCCACCGTGCCTGGCCTTTTTTTTTTTTTTTTTAATTTCAGGATATTATGGGGGTACAGATGTTTAGATTACATATGTTGCCTTTGCCCCGCCTCCCTCAAGTCTGAGTTTCAGATATGTCCATCCTTCAGGTGGTGTGCATCGCACTCTTTGTGTATGCATATACCCGTCCCCTCCTCCCCTCTCCCCCCACCCCGACATCCAATAGATGTTATTCTTATATGTGCACTTATGTGTTGATCAGTTAATACCAATTTGATGATGAGTACACGTGGTGCTTGTTTTTCCATTCTTGGGATACTTCACTTAGTAGAATGCATTCCAGCTCTATCCAGGAGAATACAAGAGGTGCTATATCACCATTGTTTCTTAAAGCTTAATAGTACTCCATGGTATACATATATCATATTTTATTAATCCACTCATGTATGGATGGACACTTGGGTTGTTTCCACATCTTTGCAATTGTGAATTGTGCTGCTGTAAACGTTCGGGTGCAGGTGTCTTTTTTATAGAGTGTCATTTGTTCTTTTGGGTAGATGCCCAGTGATGGGATTACTGGATCAAATGAT